>CAUYRH010002923.1:0-16500 GCA_963574655.1 Perodicticus potto
CCTGTGGCTCAATGGGCTAAGGCGCCAGCCACATACACCTGAGCTGGCGGGTTCGAATCCAGCCCAGGCCCGCCAAACAACAATGACGGCTGCAACCAAAAAATGGCCAGGCATTGTGGCGGGCGCCTGTAGTCCTAGCTACTTGGGAGGCAGTGGCAGGACACTCGCTTGAGCCCAGGAATTGGAGGTTGCTGTGAGCTGGGATGCCACAGCACCTCCTCCAGGGTGACAGCTTGAGGCTCTGTCTCAAATAAATAAATAAATAAATAAAAATTAGCTAACAATTTGTGTAGCATTTTCTTGTAGGTTGACATTATATTCACCAGAAGGTAGATGTTAGAGTCTGTCTTATTTGTTTTAAAGAGATCTGAGTAACTTTACCTGGCTTCAATCCTCCAGCACATTTCCTGTCCATGTAATTCCTCAGCGTTAACCAAGAATGGTACTTCTAGCATATCTGCACATCTCTGAAAGCACCTCACAACCTAAGAATAGGCTCCTTTGAAACCAAAGAGCTGGCTTATGTATTTGTGCACAGAATGTGAGACTCAGAGTTTCTTAGCAGAAAAGAATTTTACCCCAAAGGTATCATTGGTTATGGATTGCTGGGTGAAAGAGCTATTGTTATCATTCAAACAGAACTTCCTAGATTTTCTTCTGGTCAAAAAAGTCTAAAGTGAGAACATTTGGTGGGAAACCAACACCACTTAGGAATGAGGTATTATTGTCATTATCCACAGTGATGTCTTGTGACCAGCTTTCCCACTTTAGCAGGGCCTTGTCTCAAACAACATGCTTGCTCTTTCTCCCAGTCCAGCTCTTCCCTGCTGAGTGATGAGCTCCAGAACCTGTAGGGACAGAGAAAAGTTCAGCTGTGAAGATCAAAAGCTAAAAAACACCTGCACCAAGTGCCTCCCAGCACAGCATCACTGGCCTTGTCTCTTTCATCTCTGGCTACGTGGGCCTGAATCAGAGATGCTGCCTAATCACCAGATAGGGCCCCTCCTAGCTCCCTCATGGAAAGCCCATTCTGTTGACAAAACCAAGCGAGGTTATGCTTTGGATTAAACACAGTGTATTTCTTTTTCTTTTTTTTTTTTTTTAACACAGTGTATTTCTATAGGAACTAAGGAATTGCTGAGGCTTGGATCAGAGGGATCATGAGATAAGGTGATTGCTATCTAAACAGAAAGGGTTTGGTGCTTTTTTTCTCCTTCTTGTCCCATGGGTGAGGGTTAATTTCATATGTCAACCTACCCAGGCCAAAGGGTGCCCAAATATTTGGTTGAACACTATTCTGGGTCTATCTGTGAGGGTGCTTCTGATCGACATTGAATCAGTAGACTGAGTAAAGCAGATTGCCTTCTCAATGTCAGTGGGCTTCATCAGATCCAATTAGGAACTGAATAGAACAAAAAGGTTGAGCAAGGAAGAATTCATTCTCTCTGTTTGTCTTCAAGCTGGGACATCCACCTTCTCCTGCCTTTGAACTTGGACTCAGACTCATATTGGAATTACACCATCATCTCTCCCTGATCTCCAGCTTGACAACTGCAGATCTTAGAACGTCTCAGCTCCACAATCATGTGAGTCAGTTACTTATCATACACACAAACATTCTTTTAGATCCCTTTCTCATGAGAACCCTAATACATGCCCTTTCTTTCAAGGAAGGAACGAAAGAAGGGAAGGAGGGATTCTCAAGCAAGTAAGCTCCCTTTTACTCAGGGAGCTGCCCCAGTTTCCTCTGGCTAACCTGATTATCTACTGAATCCACTTCCTATTTTCAGAGTAAAAGGGCAAACATACCCATGGGTTGAAGCTGGTAACATTCAGCAACTAAGGGGAATATTCCATTCCCTGGGGTGGCACAAAGCTGCTGAAATCCACAATGTTGCACACCCTGCCTCAGGATGGCTGAAGGCACAGGCCCCACAGCTGTCCTGCCTGAGGATGGCTGAATGTACGGGGCCCACAGCTGTCCTGCCTCAGGATGGCTGAATGCATGGGCCCCACAGCTGTCCCACCTCAGGGTGGCTGAATGCACAGGCCCACAGCTGTTCTGCCTCAGGATGGCTGAATGCATGGGCCCCACAGCTGTCCTGCCTCAGGATGGCTGCATGCACGGGACCCACAGCTGTCCCACATCAGGATGGCTGTATGCACAGGCCCCACAGCTGTCCTGCCTCAGAATGGCTGAATGCATGGGCTCCACAGCTGTCCTGCCTCGGGATTGCTGAATGCACAGGCCCCACAGCTGTCCCACCTCAGGATGGCTGAATGCACGGAGCCCACAGCTGTCCTGCCTCAGGATGGCTGAATGCACGGGGCCCACAGCTGTCTTGCCTCAGGGTAGCTAAATGCACGGGCCCCACAGCTGTCTCATTCCTGTGGGGAATTAGATGGATTAGTGTCTTCCCTGGAAGTTTCTGACGCAGGGTCTGGTTTCCTGACTAAACCACGACCGACCATCCCTTATCCCATCACCCTCCAACCACCCCTCACCTTTGGGTTTTTCTTGTGCCCCTGGGGGCTTTTCACTTCCCAGATTTCACAAGGACTACAAGAAAGAATCAGAAAGAAAACCACTCAGTATATACCAAAACATTTCTGTGGTGTTTATCTTTTCCATATAAAAGAAATAAATACTTTAAAAAATCGAAAAGTACAGAAAAGTTTTGAAAGGAAAGAAATTACCCATAGTTAATCATTATTCAGAGAGAACTGATATTAATATTTTGGCAAATACTTATGCCCCATGTAAAACCCTTTAATTTTTTCCAAGTTAGGAAAATAAAGATAAAAAAAAGTGTTAAGCAAAATAGCAATTATCACACACAGAAGCATGCTCAGCAAGAGAACTGTCCTCCTTATCCCCTAGGAAAGTCTTCCCTAAAAATCATTTTCTTGAACTATTACAGTGTTGGGCAGGGAAGTCTCACCCTCTCTTTTTATGTTTTTTAAATCAGTTCCTAATTTATTATTTAGATTCTTATCCATAATGTTTTTATTACCTTAGAGCCTTTTTTTGAGAAATGAAAATTTGGTTTTCTAGTATCTTCCATAGCCTCACTAAGAGATGGTGTGGATATGTACCAGCCTAAACCCAGTGGTGGCACATGGACACACATTCTCATGCCCCTCCAAATGCATATGGTAAAGCCCTAGCCCCCCAGTACCTCAGAATGTGGCTGTATTTGCACATGGGGACTTTAAAGAGGTCAAAGTTACAATGAGGCTGTTAGGGTGGGCCCTAATCCAAACTGATGTCCTTGTTAGAAGGGGAAATTTGGAAATTTGGACATACAGATACACCAGAGAGACGTGCACACAAAGAAACAGCACAGAAGGAGGCAGACAGCTACAAGCTGGGACAGAGGCCTCAGAAGAAACCAAACCTGCTGAAACTTTGATCTTAGACTTCTCGTCTCCAGAGCTGTAGGAAATTTAATTAATTTGTTGTTTAAGCTGCCTAGTGTGTGGTATTTTGTTATGGAAGCCCTAGCAAAATAATATACTGGCTGTGTGGCCTTGGGGGAGCTACTCAAAATCTCTGATCCTTAGGCTTCCATCTATAACCTACATCATCACAAAGATAAAAAAAATCAATATGTGGTGATAGACAGTGATCTCCAGCACACAAATGGTTAAAGCAAGGTGCCATAGGTATAAATAGAATCCTTCCTTCTATGTAAGAAAGATGTTTGGTTGTCTAATACTACATAACAATCTCAAAAGTTAGTGGCCTAAAACATGCACAAACATTAGTTATTTCTCATGATTCTGTAGGTTGACCAGCAGTTCTTCTGACAGTTTC
The DNA here is from genome assembly GCA_963574655.1 of Perodicticus potto. Classification (NCBI taxonomy): domain Eukaryota; kingdom Metazoa; phylum Chordata; class Mammalia; order Primates; family Lorisidae; genus Perodicticus; species Perodicticus potto. The sequence goes on from CAUYRH010002923.1 coordinate 3,818, forward strand.
CCTTGGGGTCTCTCATGCTGCCACAGTTGGATGGTGGCTAAACCATTCAACATAACTCATTTACTTGTCTGGTACCTTGGCAGGCCTAGCCCAGAGGCTAGGACCTCTCTATCTCCACATGGCTAGCTTGGGCTTTTTTTTTTTTTTTTCCCCCTTAGCTGAATCTTAAATCCCAAGGGTGAGCACAATAAGGAGGAAATGAAACTCTTAGTCCTATTAGGCCTGTAAGTGGTAGACCATTACTTCTGTTGTATTATAAAGGTTTAAGCAATTAGACCAATCCAGGTGAAAGGAGGAGAATGAAACTTCATTTCTCACTGGGGAGAGTGACAAGAAATTTGTTACCATCATTAACCACAAAATGAAAGAGGAGACTCTAAATATATGTATATTTGTTTATAGTTTAAAAAGTTGGGCTAGGCGCCCATAGCTCAGTAGTGAGGGCACTGGCCACATACACAGAGACTGCTGGGTTCAAGCCCGGCCTGGGCCTGCTAAACAACAATGACGACTATAATTTAAAAAAAAAATAGCAGGGCATTGTGGTGTGTGCCTGTAGTTCCAGCTACTTGGGAGGCTGAGGCAAGAGAATTACTTAAGCCCAAGAGTTTGAGGTTGCTGTGAGCTGTGATACCACAGCACTCGATGGAGGATGACATAGTGAGACTCTATCTCAAATAAATAAATAAAGTTGATGAATTAATAAATCAAATGTAATTAAAACAGTGTCCTATTAAGGGAAAGGGAACAGATTAGGGCTCAGGAGTGAGGCAGGTGGCTTCCAATCCTCCTAGAAGGAAGGAACGGCAAAAGCTCTTGGCCCTCAGGGGCCAGTGAAGAGGGCCACGGTCCAGACCCAGGGGCCGCTTACAGGCAGAGAAAGGGGACCAGGTCAGCTCTGGGCACAGGTAAAAGCTCAGTCAAGCAGGTAGATCCCAGGACGCAGAAGACAATGTCACAGTAATCAGGACACAGGTAATCCAGACACAGGGTCAGATCAGGAGCTGAGGGGGGTTCTGGCAAGAGGCAGAGCCTAACTCCAAGCAACATCTGGACATCCTTGGGGAAGGGGACCCATCTTCCTCCACCAGGCAAGTATCTCAATCCTGAGGGGTTGGGGACAGTGGCTAGGGAGAAAATGAGCTGGCAACAGTAAAGAAAGTCCTCCTCCCTTGAGGGACTGATACTCAACAGGTCAATACAAAGATTTCATCATTAAATCAGGCTTCAAGGGGGAGCTCAGGAACAGCAGGAGCAGGTTCCAGACTCTAGATTTGGGGTGGCGAGGAGCCTACTGCACTGGTCCCCGTGGGGCTGGGCTAAGCTCTGGACACCCCCCCAACCCAGGACAGGACCAACTAATTGCAGACCAACTAAGCCCATGAGGGACACTAAGAAATACCTGGGAAGAAGACTAAAGTATTGAACACTAGTCACTTACAGGAACTTTACATATATGAAAAAGAAATGATTGCCTGTATTGTTGAATAGGTATTAGAATAATTTTGTTGTATATGGATTTTTAGTTAAATTAGTAATGTGTACTATTCCCTTAACAATCTGTTTGCATAGCTTCTTGCACAGGTAGCATCATTATATGCCTTTTCTTAAAAGTAGAAATGCCTTCAGCCATCCAGGAAAAGAGGCACAGGGCTGAGCACCTTCATATTCTAGACAGGAAGGTGGGTCATCAAAGTGTGAGGGGACCCCAGTCTTCAGGGTAATAAGCTAGTTTGGACTTGCCTCACACGCTGACAATATTGTAAGAAATGAAATAGTTTAGGAAACTTAGATTGCCCAGCTGTGAGAAGAGAGACAGCCCAGGTAATTCTAAATGAGGTGCTTCCCCTTCCCTATTCAAATCCTGGGGCCACTAATGACTTGAGCCCTAAAAGTGGTGACAAGGAGAGCCCAGGGAAGCGACCTAGTTGCTCCCAGACCACCAGAAACACTTAATCCTTTCTTCAGACTTCAATTGGAAAGTAAATCTCTACTTTTAAAATAAATGGCGAAATGTTAAAATCCAAATGGACAGGCTGTTCCTCATCATAAAGGCCATGCTGGCAGCCAACTGTGAAGCTGTCACCTTTCCCGGAACTCAGTTCTCACCTGAAGAGAGCAGATGCACCTGAGGCCCTGCCCTCCCCAGGCATTGGGAAGAAGAGCAGGGAGGAGAGCAAAGAAGACTCTCGCAGGCTGCGGATCTGCATTCTCCTAGGGGCCTCCCGCTTTGTGGTCTGAGCTGGCGCGATTGTTAAGGATTGAGTGTTCATCCCCAGCACACAGCCTTCCTCTCCTGCCTCCCCTCGGCCTGTCTCCTGTGCACACGTGGTGGGATGCAGGTGAGCATCAGGAGGAGAAGGATGCCCACCGTTTGCTTCCTCATCCTGAGATGTTCTTCTTCTTATTCTTGCTTCTATCCTCTTATGCTATATTAAAAGGTGGCTCAGCTCCCATAGCACAGTGGTTACGGCGCTGGCCACATGCACCAAGGCAGATTCGAACCCAGGCTAGCTAAACAGCAATGACAACTGCAACAAAGAATAGCTGGGCATTATGGCGGGCACCTGTAGTCCCAGCTACTTGGGAGGCTGAGGCAAGAGACTCGCTGAAGCCCAAGAGTTTGAGGTTCTGTGAGCTGTGACACTACTGCACTCTACCCAGGACAACCTAGTGAGACTGTCTAAAGAAAAAAAAGTGCCTTGCCGCCCCGCCCAAGAGAATCTTCCCGGCCAGGGGCTTGCTCAGGCCCATCACCGTACCCTCCACCCCCCCCCCCCACAGAGAGGTCTCCTCTTGCCCCAGCTCCTGTCCCTGCACAGACTCAGGGATACTGTCTCCCCAAAGCACATTCCTGGGGCTGAAATAAAGAAACGAGGGAGGGCTAAGTGAGCTGCCCAGCTTCAAACTTTCCTCCCAGGGTCAAGGAGGTCTGAGGCTTGGTTATGGCTCTCCACTCGCCGCATGCCTGGCTGACTGCCCTCCTCTGCATGAGTCTTTAGGGCTGACCAACCAGGTCCCCTTCTTGGGGAAGAGGAGTCATCAGTGACAGCACCACATGCCTCAGAATTCCCTGCACAGCCTGCTGAGGAGAGTTGTTAGAGAACCATGGGAGGAGGCACAACCATTAGCATTCCAAAGCTGTGCATTTGAGCCAAGCTGCTCTTGAGAGTTCTCTCTCTCTCTCTCTCTCCTCTGATCAGGCCGTGGTGAGGAATGGGAGAGAGCCAGAGACACAGCTGGGGATGCCCAGATTGGGCATGGTTTTCAATGATGGGCCAAGGAAATCCACAAACCTCCAAAGGCCCTTTCATTTTCACATTTAGCTGTTTTGTTATTTTGATAAGAAAGGGCTGAAGCCTCATTCTGATTCGCTGGACAGAATATCGAACAAGTAGAGAATGGAGAGCAGACTCCAAACTGGAGCAAATCCTGCTCGCTCGCTCTCTCTGGGGTGAGCTTGTGCCTGACGTTAACTGGGGGCTAATTAATGTCTCCAAGGAGAGGCTTTCAGACTTGGATGCAAATTGAAGAATCACTCTAGCCGGCAGCTAAAATGCCAGTGGTGGCCTGGCTTTGGCCTGGCCATTAGTAGGCTGTTCAAGACATGGGCAGTTTCCACCAGAGCCGAGCCTTTGCTCAATGGGTGGAGGAAGTCAAATCCCACACCTGCCTGGGATATGCACAGCCCTCCGGCTCTGAGGAGCAGCTGCCCTGCTGCACCCACGCACGCACGGTGGGCAGACTTGCCCCCTGCAGGGTCGGGCTCCTCACACCCATGCACACAGGGTGGGCAGACTTGGCCCCCCAGGGTCAGGCTCCTCACCCCAGGCTGTGGCTGTATTTCCTGGCAGCTTGGCTGTCCCAGAAGTCACAGAATGTTGGCGACTCCACGGAGAGGTGGCTAAGGGAGCCCAGTCCTGTGTTTGCCCCACTGGGCCCAGGAAGGGAAATACAGGAGGGGCTTTAGAGAGGAGCACAGGGGAAGGCAACGGGAGGTGTCTCTGCTCTCCGCACCCCTCCGGAGCTCCAGGCCATTCCCTCACCTCCCGCCTCGTTGAGCAAGGCCGGCTGGGCCAGCGCTGCCTGTCCCTGTCAGGAGATCCAGGTTCCTGTCTCCTTCTGGGTGAGTGACCTCAGGTGCGTCCTCTCCTCATCTCTGTGAAACACTGGCGGGAGCACCAGTGACGCTCACATCCTGATGCCTCTAGGCCAGCTTGAAGGATTTGAGAGAAATAAGGTAGCAAATGCCTTCCCAGGATGGGAGCAACCCCCCTTCTCCCTGGTGAGCACCGTCAAGAATGACTCCACGCTGCCTGTCTGGTCCGACGGACGCTCTCAGCCTACATCGTGGTCCCCAAGCCTGCACCTCATAGTCCCCACTCCCCGACCCCCAAATGATCTGCTGGTCTGGTTTACTCTGCTCTGACTGCTCCGTGCAAACCAACCCCTGCTCCCTCCGTCACCATTTACTTGGTTTCATTTTAATTCAAAGCACAATTTTTGTTGTTGTTGTTGCAGTTTTTCCCACCACCTCCGGTACATGGGGCCGGCGCCCTACTCCTTGAGCCACAGGCGCCGCCCCAAAGCACATTTTTGTCAAAGACACCATCAGATGTCATCAGATCCAGGTGTTTGCTTATTGTCTGTCTCTCTCTCCCCAAATGGCAGGAGTAAGGTCTGCTGTGACTGCTACACACAGTAAATGCTCAACAAATACTTACCGAGCAAGTGATAGCACAAATGTGCCACCTTCCTGTCTCAGCTCCCACAGCCTCGTCTGCCTGCCCTCTCTTTTCCCCGTCAATCCCTGATCATCACCCTCCAGGTCTCAAGCCACCTTGCTCTAACACCTACAGGACCAGGGGTTCAAGTGGCTTACTTCCCTAAGCATCAAGGTGGTAGCAGAGTGCTAGGCCTGCTCAGGACGTCAGCCTCAGGGCCAAAAGATCACACACACAAAGAAAACCAAACACCACACACATAACTGTGTGGAGGAAAAAAATCTCCTTCTCAAAGCCTCCAGCCCACAGAACTCCACTTGTCCCTTCCGGGTACCACAGATGCTTAGTGACAGCTGAGATCTGTCTTGCAGAAGCAGGAATCAGAGAGTATTTCTGGCCCAATTAAGCTTTAGTGCTTGACAAGTAGGAAATGCAGCCTTATCTCTTTCTGCTGGTAATATGGGAAACACATGGCTTTGCGTGTGTCTGTGACATCCTGCTTGCCTTCATGCAGGTGCCTCGTACCTGGGGCAAGTTACATACGTGGGTAACAAAGGTACAGGGCGTGATGGGGGGTGTCTCTAAAATGATGTGCTCAACTATCATGTTGACTGGTGGCATCAGTCTTGGGCAATATATACAAATATTGTTTTACAAATTATCAATATTAAAAAATCAAGAAATTATCTCCATTTCAAAGGTTCAGTGACTCTTCTCTTTGCTATTGTTATTCTTTGCAAACAATGCTGCCAATAATAAGGTTTTAGTCTTTATTCTTCCAGGCGTGGCAGACTGTACAGTCAGTTTTTGCAGGAAGCCAGATTTGAGACATGATTCAACACAAGATGGGTAGATAGATGGAAAGGTTAGTTAGACAGTCTAAGTACATGCACCAGAAGAACTCTTAAATAGAGTGTGTCTACTCCAACAGGTGGTGCGTTGGAAACTAGCCCTGCTCAGTGCAATGAATGTGTCTGGCTCACCTTGGAAAGAGACCACAAGCAAGCAGCTTGTGCCCAGGGCAGAGACGCTCCCATCCTCCCTGTCCTGGTTGGATCCCACCCTGCCCTACTCACTGGGAGACCTGTCATTGAGTTTCCAGGTCCCTGGCTCGGGGAACCCTGCTGTCCCACCCCACACTACTTGCTGCCCCTGCCTCTACTGTGAAAGGCCCCTCCCCAAGGAGGGTCAAAGGCCTGTCCCTGTGCCGGCAGCCCCTGGCCTTCGTGTGGGCACAGGCCTGGTGTGGCCCCGGTCCCTCTGCCTTTTGGCCTCTCTGTGAGAATACAGGAACATGGACTATTGCAGTTAGGAGTGTCTCCATGCAAGGGAGGTGAGAGGTTGGCACATGAGGGGGCAGAGGGGGTGAGAATCTGTAAATAACTTGCTCACTTATTTAAGCTCCATGTAGCACTTAGTATGTAGCTTATGTTATTTTCTAAAACCCCAGTGCCTGGCAAAAGGCAAGCGCCCAGGGAAGCTGAGGCTGAGTTTGGGGGTGGTCAGGTTGGTGAGAGGCCGTCAGAGTCTGAGTACAATAGTACTAGTTAACAGTTAAGTGCTTCCTTTGAGTCAAGTGCTGTCTAGCTGAGTACAACAGTACTAGTTAGCAGGAAGACGTAGCTATTACATGAGTGCCTGAGGCCTGTCTCCCAATGGTGCTGGGACCTGGCTTATGTCTCTAACATACAGGTAGGGGAGGTTTGGGACCTGGGGCACCCCAAAAAGCTACAAGGAGAGTAGTGTGACTGAGGGAAAGGACAAAACTTTGCTATCAGCATGGCCCTCACTGGTCTGTGCTCCCACCCCAAAACCCCCCAGCCTATATACTGAATGTGCTTCCTGTCCCTACATTCTGAGTCAAAATGCCATCAGATTTTATGACCCAGAGCACATAAAAAGGACAAAGCCCTGTAGACTCCTCTCCGCTCAAGTCCATCCTCCCAAGCCTGCTATTTGCCTCACAGTGTCACATTGTGTTAGCACGCAGCTCAATGGATTTTTTATTACAGTGGGAATTAAATAACTGAAAGATGGATCCAGTGGCTGAGAGAAAGCAGAAGCTTAATGGAAGGAAATAACAGAGTCAATGTGATTCTAGAATTGCAGGATGTACTGAAGTGCCCAGCAGGGCCTGGTGACGACATCTCTGTCATATTTTCTCTTTAAGCCTTCCTGGCCCCCAGTCTTTGCCCACGAGGGTGTTTCAGGTGACTCAGCCCTCAGCATGGGCAGCCCCGGGTCGGAGAGGCAGTGGGCTGAGTCAGGATTGAGTCTCAGGGGCTACCACACAGCTCAGGGAAGATCAAACCTAGAGTTTCCATCCCATATCATCAAAGCATCACTGAGGATATTATCCTCAGGGGGGTTGCTTTTTTGTTTTTCCTCTTGCCCTAAGGTTCTAAGGGCAACCAATCCTGCTGAAAGAGATTCTAAGTTATGGCCTGGGCTCCTCCAGACTGGAGTGTTGCCAGGACTTACAGGGCAGTAGGGAAGGGTCTATGAGGAGGGGAGACAGAGTGTGAGATCTTAGACACCTGTAACCACAGGGCAGCTGCAGGGGCAGGACCTGGACAGGACCTACCTAGACAAACAAGCCCAGGCACTCCACAAAGGGAGGCCCGCAAGCATGTTCCATGGGCCACCAGACGAGAGCCAGGTTAGAGGCCCCGGCTCCATTTCCAGCCCCTCTGCGTGCCCTTCTTGTCTCATTCATTGCATTCAAGCTCTCACATTTCCTGCCATGCACCTTGCACATGCCATTTCTGCTGCTGAGAATGCTCTCCCCTTCTACCTGGCTAGCCTCTGCTCTTCCTTCAGCCCTCACCTTCAAACTCATTTCCTCACCCTTTCACACCTGCTGAGGTCCCCTATAAAATACTCTCTCGCCACCCTGAGCAAAGCAAGAACCTGTCTCCACTAAAAATAGAAAAATTAACAGGGCTTTGTGGTGGGCACCTGTAGTCCCAGCTACTCAGGAGGCTGAGGCAAGAGGATCGCTTGAACTCAGGAGTCTGAGGTTGCTGTGAGCTAGGCTAAGGCCATAGCACTCTAGCTTGAGTGACAGAGCAAGTCTGTCTCAAACAAACAAACAACGACAACAACAAAAATCCACTGTCAAGGTACAAAGCAGATTCACCATGCATTGGTTACCACTTCAACCCATTGCGTCTTGGGCTACAATTTCTACCACCTCCATGAATCTAGTCACTAGAGCACTCACACAACATGGTGAGTGCAGCAACTTTATCATTCATACATAGGCAGCAAGGAACAGTAGAAGCCTAGGATTCATGGTGAACCAGTCTCCTGAGACTCTGGAAAGCTAAGGGTGAATGGGATCTTGTCTATGAGTGCCCCACGTGTACAGCAGTGGAGGGGCCCTGGAAAACTTAGTCCACCTGGGTCTTATATCCTCCTGGCAGCCTGATTTGCTGGGCTTTGTAGAGCTTTGTAGCACATCCTGTTCTGGGAAGGATGGGAACAGAGCCTGGGCTGTTCTGGCCTTTTTAATCTCAGGATGTTACACTCCCAGCACAATTTACAGTTATTCCTGAAAGCTACAAATAAGAAAGGGCAGAGAACTGGATAGATCAAAGGCTACCAGAAGAGCTGTCCTGCATAAAGCCATTAGGATCTTCATGGCACTGCTCACCACTATGATGTTGTGTTTGCCATCTCTCTGCTCTGATGCCTGTAAGCTCCCCAGAGACCAGGACCAGCTTGTCTCATTCTCCACTATATCCCCAATGCCCATAGAAGCTCCTGGCGTTAAAAAATGAATGACCTGAGTCTAAGTGTTCGTGTTAGCAAGGTCTCAAGAGAAGGACAAAGCCCGATGACAGGGCGTCCAGGAGGCAGCAGGACTCCAGTCTCAGGGAGGTAGGACCTGTCATAAATAGGGAAGGATGAAACTCCCATTTCTACAAAATGAGGCTCCACAGGAAGAGGGTTTGTGCCTCGAAAACAAGATGAAGCTCATGTATGAGAAATGGGCCCCAAATCAGGGCTGACAGTAACCTGATGCTGAGTCACAGAATACTGGACCAGGTCGACCTAAACCCTTTCTGCTTGGGTTCAATGGTTGATGAAGGGACTGAGGGCAGGGCTGAGTCTACACAGGAAAGCAAGGAACAAGAGAAAGTGCATTGACTGACTTCAGGTGAGTCAAAGGAGAATCAAAGAGTTGGGGAATGAAAGTCCTAACAGAGACTTTGCAAGAGAAAGAAATAAAAGGTATGCAAACTGAAAAGAAAGAAATCCAATTACACTTGTTTACAGGTGACATGATCTTAAATTTGGAAAAAACTAAAAATTCTACCAAAAAACTGTTAGAACTGATGGGTGAATTAAGTAAAGTTGCAGGATACAAAAATCAGCATACAAAAATCAGCAACATTTGTGTATGCCAAAGATCCACAATCTGAGAAAGAAACCAAGAAGCAATCTTATTTACAAAAACCACAAAAATATAAAATGCATACAAATAAATTTAACCAAAGAAATGAAAGGTCTCTGTAAGAAAAACTACAAAACACTGATGAAAGAAATTGAAGAGGATGCAAAAACTGGGGAGATAGTCCATGTTCACGGACTGGAAGAATTAACATTGTTAAAATGTTAACACAACCCAAAGTAATATACAGATTCAAAGTAATCTCCATTAAAATACCAATGCCATTCTTCACAGAGGTAGAAAAAAACAATTATAAAATTAGTACGGGCTTGGCGCCTGTGACTCAAGTGGCTAAGGCGCCAGCCACGTACACCTGAGCAGGTGGGTTCAAATCCAGCCTGGGCCCGTCAAACAACAATGGCGGCTGCAACCAAAAAATGGCCGGACGTTGTGGCGGGCGCCTGTAGTCCCAGCTACTTGGGAGGCGGAGGCAAGAGACTTGCTTGAGCCCAGGAATTAGAGGTTGCTGTGGGCTGTGATGCCACGGCACTCTATCCAGGGTGACAACTTGAGGCTCTGTCTCAAAAAAAAAAAAAAAAAAAAGATAAGAGAGAACATAGGCGACTCTGGTGCTCCTACAGCTGTGCCCAGGCCATTGCTTGGGGACAAATGGGGTGGCAGTTACAGGCCTAGGGAAAAACTTTAACAGGCATCCATTCTGGACAATTACATGGTAAAGAAACCAGAAATAGTTCCCAGCTTACTTCTGGGAGTGGTGGAGTAGTAATAGGCAAACAGTTGAGATGTCCCTGTTACTTAAACAGAGGGGACTGGCATTTTACGTTTAGATGGTATTTTTAACCTGGAAACCAGAGGTTTTTCATTCCTGGTTGCACATTAGAATCACCTGGAAAGTCAAAAACAATAACAACAATGGAAACAAAATTCCCCAGGGAAGGCCGGCAGCAGATGCCGGAGCTACCCTGACAACAGAGGGCACAAGCCAGGCGTCAAGACAGGCTCAGACATCTCTTCATTATCTACGCAGTTTTGGGTTCAAAGAATTTTTAAGACTGAATACGAGATCCAAGTTTTTGCTTCATCTATTACCGGTACACAGCATCAGCATTGCTTGCCTCCGTTTTTTTGTGTGTTGTTCTTTACGAATTTAAATTTTAATTGCCTGTCCTTAAAAAAAAAAATTAAGCCTTGAGGATTTGTTGTTGTTGTTGTTGTTGTTGTTTGAGACAGGGTCTCAAGCTGTCACCCTGGAGAAAGTGCTGTGGCATCACAGCTCACAGCAACCTCCAATTCCTGGGCTCAAGCGAGTCTCTTGCCTCCGCCTCCCAAGTAGCTGGGGCTACAGGAGCCCGCCACAACACTCGGCCATTTTTTGTTTGCAGCCGTCATTGTTATTTGGCGGGCCCGGGCTGGATTCGAACCCGCGAGCTCAGGTGTACATGGCTGGTGTGTTAGCCTGTTGAGCCACAGACACCGAGCCAGCCTTGAGGATTTGTAGTAGATATATTTCTCTTCATATCCATAATCCTTAGGCTTCCAATAACATCTGGTTGATAACTCTGCTTAACTTTGTCCTCTGCGGAGGTGTAAAGGTATGTAACTGTAAATGTGCAGTGCATGCTGAGGACATGAATTGGGCATGACTGGGCAGTAGCTGGGACCCTACAAGGGCCTATTTGTCATTCTTCAGGACAAAGGGAAGGATAGCAGTCAGGGCTTCCTGCTTTGCACTCAGGCGCTGGGGCTCACGTGAGTCTCAGATGCCTGGGGGAGTGGGATGGTTCTCAGCAGGCGCCTGAAGACCAGGCTGTCACTCTGCACAGCATGCAGGGCGGGCAGACAGGTGCCTGGTGCACTCTGTGAACTTCTGAAACCTTAGCTTCACAGCTAGGGGAAAAGGAAACTCTCCTGGAGGGACCGGGGACTACAACCAGTTTGGTAGTAAATGTACTTACATGTCCAATAAGGTCACCTCCAGAAAGTATATTTTGGGAGGTTTGGGGGTGGGGCACAGTTGGCCCAAGGGTGAGGCAGGGGCTTTCCACCGGAAGAGTGTAATTAAGAACTGAATTCCTGATTAGGAAAGTTTTTCTTTAGGGTGTGCTGAACACTATAGGGCTTTCTCTCCCTTTCAAAAAAGAATTTGCAGGGCGGTGCCTGTGGCTCAAAGGAATAGGGCACTGCCCCCCCCATCCCCCTGAAGGTGGCCGGTTCAAATCTGGCCTGGCCAAAAAAAAAGAGTTTGCAACCACTATTTATCTCCATTACCTTCCTTGAAAGCCACGTTTCCCAGACCCCCTTGCCTCCTAGGTTGTACGATTTTCTTTCTGCCAAAGACAGATATTCCCCACGTTGTTTGAAAGGCAAAGAAACCGGGAAGTGGCTCAGTGCCCGAAGCTCAAGTGGTTAGGGCGCCAGCCACATGCACTGGGGATGGTGGGTTCGAACCCGGTCTGGGCCAGCTAACCAACAATGACAACAGCAAAAACTACGGGGGTGATGTGGCAGGCCTCTGTAGTTGGGAGGCTGAGGCAAGAGAATCGCTTAAGCCCAGCAGTGAGACTCTGTCTCAAAAAAAAAAAAAAGGCACGCCTCTGGCTCAGTGAGTAGGGTGCAGGCCCCATATACAGAGGGTGGCAGGTTCAAACCCGGCCCTGGCCAAACTGCAACAAAAAAATAGCCGGGCGTTGTGGCGGGTACCTTTAGTCCCAGCTACTCAGGAGGCTGAGGCAAGAGAATCGCTTAAGCCCAAGAGCTGGAGGTTGCTGTGAGCTGTGATGCCACAACACCCTATTGAGGGTGACAAAGTGAGACTCTTGTCTCTAAAAAAAAAAAAGAAAGAAAAGAAAAACCCAGAAGCAACCAGAGCCAGGAATGTGAGGACTTCTGCTCACCTGAGGCCTTGCAGCTGCCCCCAGGCATCGCCCGTAAGGCTTTCCCTGCTGCTAGGTATTTGATCATCATGAAGGTTTCCTTCTTTCCTTTTTTTTTTCTTAAGAGATGAGGTCTCCCTCTGACTCAGGCTGGTCTCAAACCCATGAGCTCAGGCAATCCACCTGCCTTGGCCTCTCAAGTGCTAGGATTACAGGTGTGAGCCGCTGCGCCCGGCCAACCGTCATGAAGGTTTCCGATCAGGGAACAAGTGCCTGCAATTATCTGAGTCCCTCTGCACAGCTGCCATGATGAATGGGAACCTAGTGTTGCAGGAAGGCAAGGCCCAACGGAGAGAATGAGCACCCAAACACCACGTTTATAAGAGGAAGGGCTTTATTCACCAGCTGGGAGCTTACGGCATAGACGAATTCCAAATGGCCGTGCTCCCCGTCTAGCTAGATATTTCCCTTTTTATTGACAGTCAAGAAGTTCCACCCCACAGGTACCCTTCTCATTGGCCAGTTTGAATCAAGCAGGAAATACTAGTCCAGCCCCCACAGAACTACAGGATTTCACAGAACTTGGAAATTTCCAAGTTCCAGGAAGTTACAAATTCCTAAGGGCTGAGTCACCATGGAGAGGACCCTGCAAGTGTATCCTTGTGCTCT
>CAUYRH010002928.1:0-43465 GCA_963574655.1 Perodicticus potto
ATATAGTGATTAAGAAAATGCTATGAGGGCTATCTCTCACAGTACGATCAAAATGTTTCTGATTGTATATGAAGCACATTCTGCCCTATGATTGCACCAATGTACACAATTATGATTTAATAAAATTATAAAAAAAAAGAAGAGATAAAAGGAACATGCACCCCATAATGGTGCAGAACCATTTCCAGAGGGGAAGGCATGGGAAGATGAATGAAGGAACTGGTTAATGAATACCAGGAGACTTCCGCCAGGACTGAAAGGCAAGTTTTTACATAATAATGTTACTTGGAATTCACCCATATATACTTTGGGGAGGGGATGATTTCCTCTTATTCGCTCACTCTGGGTACCGTACTCTTGACTTTATCCAGTTAGGAACTCTTATCATGAAGTTTTCAAATCCAATAATTTTGACAGAAGAACTTATGGAAAACAGAAATAGAGCATGTTAAGAATGATTAAGTTTCCTTTAGTGTTAAACTCATAGAGTTTGCCAAGCATACATAAAAACTAAACTCATAAGTGCTTTACATTGTGTTAATTGCCTGATACCAATCACTTATGGGTAGATTATAACTATTAGATGTTGTGAAGTGGATAATACTTGTATCATTCTAGACTAGACATTAACCAAGGCCTATAAGTTCTTCCTGATCTGAGACATCTGTTTTGTATCAGAATATTTATTGGTAAAATGGATTTTGCTCATATATATGGTTATTCAATGTCTAGCCTTTTCATATGGCTTTCTCTCATTTTTGCCCCCTGAGTTTTAGGCGTTGGTGAGGACTGAGATAGAACATGACTGGGCTTATAAAAGCAATACTGTTGGTGGTTTGGAGAGAGTAGTCATTTCCTAAATGTCCCCTATTAGCCCTCAAAGGAAAAGAGCCAGAAAAAAAACCAGTGGCTTCCTGTGAAAACAGTGTACTCTGAGTTTTTCTCCCCAATATCCAAATGTCCTCAAGAATTGGACAGGATGAGTCATTTTCCCCCTGATTTTCCTCAAATGCATTCGTTTTTTCTTTTCCAGACACTCCTACAGATCAAGTTCTAGCTGTAGCCAAAATGCAGATGCAGGTGAGATTCCAGGGTTGGACAGGTAGAACTGATGAACAGACCACCTGCTATGTGTTGAGGACCTATACTCCAAGATATGGAGGAAGAAGTCGTGCTTGGAGTATGTGTTGTGGAAGTGTTTGCTGGTAAGCTAGTGGTGATAGCAAGAGAAAGTGTGATCTGAAAGAATATAAATCCAAAATTGAAAAGAGGAAGGCTCTTGGGGAAGGGACAACAGCAAGCCCCATTCTGTGCTCAGAAGAAAAGACTATTGATTTCAAAACATTCTGATGTCAGCTAAACTATTTCTTTTAAACATCATTCTTCTCTGTCACAGTAAGTAAGCATAAGACAAAGGAATGGTGTGGTGTGACTTCATTAATCATGACAGGAAGCTTCTTGCCAGGGGAAGATTTTTCACACTGGGATAATGCACCATAGAAAGTAGTGGAATGATGAAGGATGCACATTTCTTGTGTAAAGGGTTCTTAGGCAGATCAGTTTTAGAAAAAAGAGGATAGGGATGTTGAGGAGCTAGAAACTGATTCTTTTATATTATCTCTGCTCCTACAACACTTGGGATGATTTCACGTACTACATTGGCATCCAAGTTTGAAGAAAACTGCTCTCTCGTAGGCGTAAATGGAACAATGGAAATTAGCCTAGTATACAGAAGGGATACTCCTTCATGCTTTTCTTGGCCAGAATTTATGAAATGTAAGATCTAGAGCCCTGATTTTGAAGTAGGGAAATGATTTCTGTTCCTCACTAGCAGTGAGATCCTCAACCAAATGCTCTGGTCAAGATTCTCCACTGCAGGGTGGCGCATCTGTGGCTCAAAGGAGTAGGGCACCAGTCCTATATACCGAAGGTGGTGGTTTCAAACCCAGCCCAGCCAAAAACAGAAAAAAATTAATTAATTAATTAATTAAATAAATAAAAATAAAAAACAAGATTCTGCACTGCAATTTATGAAATAAAGATTCTCAATCCTCTTACAGCTTTAAATCTCAGCTTTAAAGGCTCTAGTTTAAAAGAGATTATGCAACTCCAGATTGGGAGGTGATGTCCAGGTAGGCTATAGAAGTCCTTGAAGGTCCAAGAAAGAATTCTAGATTTCTGATATTTGACATATTTTGGGCTTCTGATGGAATTGAATGGCAATAACAGATACAACTACAAGGTTCAAAAGCAATACGGGGGATTTGAGAATTATAGATCATTTTTCGGTTATTTAGGCTCTGGCTTTATCCACTAATGTGAGTAATTTTAAAGAAATATAATAACTAATATTTGTTCTTTGGGGTATATGTTTAATATTCATTCAATAATTTTAAGAACAAACCAAAATGTGATTCAGTTATACAGATTAGAAAACAGATTAAGGAAGAGATTAGTATGCTGGTCACGTAACAGCAACTAAATGGAAGAACCAGCATTCAAATTTACGGGTGTGTCTTACCCTAAATCTCACGCTCTTTACATTACAAAGATTGCTTCAATTATTTTGTGTTGTGAGCATAGGGACATGAACTTGAAAAGGCCCTTGATCTGTATTAAATTATTTTAAATCACCTTATGACATTTAAGCCTTAATATCTACAATTTTTTTTTTTTTTTTTTGTAGTTTTTGGCTGTGGCTGGGTTTGAACGCACCAGCTCCGGTATGTAAGGCCGGTGTCCTACTCCTTTGAGCCACAGGTGCCGCCCAACATTTATAATTTTAATTTAATCCAGTGGCATTATAAACAAGGTCTGGACAAAGTGCCTTCTGTAAGGTTTAGGAAAGAAAATAAAGGATAATTACTTTGGAAAGTTACACACACACACACAAACTAGGAGTTATTTAAACTAATTACAGAATGGTTATGTACTAAATCTCCATCAGTCTTTTTCTATCTGTAAGAGACAATAAAAACAGTCTGTTTTTGACAATCTTTTCCCTAGAATTTGCAAATAGATTTCTTATTTTACTGTTTCCATGACAACACATGACATTTCAGTTATGTTTTTCAAAAAGAAAAAATGAATATTACTGTGTCAAACTGAATTTTTCTCCTTTTCATCACCTATTCTATTCATAGATACTTAGAAAGTACAGCAATTTCACCTTCCTATAAGAATTTTTTGCCATTTTTCTACATTAGATGCAGATTAAATGATTTCAACTGCAATTCCTTTTTCTGAGTCCAGTATTTTTATAGAGAAAAAAAGTTTCATTAAGGTTGCTCTGTTCAACAAACAAGATTCATTATAATATGAATGTTCTACAAAGTTTATTTATTTATTTATTTATTTTGTAGAGACAGAGTCTCACTTTATCACCCTTGGTAGAGTGCCGTGGCATCACACACCTCACAGCAACCTCCAACTCCTGGGCTTAGGCGATTCTCTTGCCTCAGCCTCCCGAGTAGCTGGGAACACAGGCGCCAGCCACAACACCCGGCTATTTTTCTGTTTCGCAATTCAGCCAAGGCCAGGTTTGAACCCGCCACCTTTGGTATATGGGGCCTGCGCCCTGCTCTATGAGCCACAGTCGCCACCCCTTTATATTTATTTTTGTAACTTTAAAATTTGTAAACTCTCAGTATTTTAGACACTTATCACTGCTAAATTTGGATCTGACCCTTCATTTGCTCTACACAGTTTCTCCTCTTTTTTCTCTACCAGTAAGAATTAAATGAGGAAGGATCTTTGGAAGGAACGAATAATTGAATAAAGAATTTTTCAAATTCATTTTTTATTTGGAAAACAAGAAGAAAATTAGAGTGAATGATTTTGATGGTTAAAGAATAATTCATTTTGAAGATTAAGAAAATATTTATTTAGTATTAGCATTGTATCAGTCAGGGTTCTCTAGTGAACAGAACCATTAGGAAGTGCGCGCGCGCGCGTGTGTGTGTGTGTGTGTGTATGTGTGTGTGTGTGTGTGTGTGTGTGTGTGTGTGTGCAGATAGATGAATGGAAAGAGGGAGAGAGAAAGAGAGAAGAGAGAGAGAGATTTTTCTTTAAGGAATTGACTCACATAATTGCGGAGGCTTGATAAATCCAAAATCTGCTTGACAGGCTGGCAGGCTGGAGATCCAGGGAAGTGTTATAGTCCAAGTCCAAAGATGATCTTCCAGCAAAATTCCTTCTTGCTCAAGGCAGGTCAGTCTTTGGTTCTATTAAGACCTTCAGTGGAATAAATGAAAGCCACCAACAGTATGAAAAGTCATCTGCTTTACTCAAAGCCCACTGATTTAAGTATAAATCTCACCTGAAAATATCTCCACAGAAACATCCAGAACAATGTAAGCCAGCTGTATAAGCACTGTGGCCCTGACAAGTGGAACATAGGATTAACCATTATATCATAGTAGTGTTGTACCACCTTTTACGCTAGGGACTCTTTCTTTTTCTTCTTTTTTTAATGACCAACATACCATGGTAGAATCTTTTGACCTCTACTTCCAATCCTCTGTCCAGTCATATGTATTATTTTTGAATATTTAGGATGTGTCAGCCTGAATGTTTAGGTGCCTCCTGTGAAAATTAGTCTAATGGGGGAATTATTACCTTCTATAATAATTTCCAGAGCCACTGGGAATTGTTGTATATCTTAAAGAGATTCAGCCCCTTGTTTAACATCAAATACCTCATTAATAGCAGAGAAAATACTGCTTAGAAAACTAACTTTTATGTTTGTCTGGAATTTAGACCCCAAGCCCTATAGTATTTATTATTTTCAGTATCATAACAATCCTTGCCATAACAGGGATATTTCATCCCATATTGTTAAAGAGAGACTTTACCCTAGGGATATTTTATCCCATATCATTAAAGAGAGGCTTTACCCTTCTGAGGAAGCAGTGACATCTCCAGTCTATCACTTCTGGAATCCTGACTGAAGTTCTTGGAGTGAAAGCCATTTCCTTAAGATCACACAACTATGAGAAGAACCTAAGACAAACACAGAGAACTTGGAACTAGCATTCTTTCTAGCCCCTTCTCTGCAGGCAGCCCTAATAACTGCTTTCATAGGATTATTTCCCAGCTGGGAAGTTTTTGCATGCATATTTGCTAAGAATAAAGATTTCCATCCTTCTTTTCAAGTTCATAATAGTATTTCAAAGCATGAAAGCAAAAGGAATGAGCAACTGGGTGATTAAGAAATTTAAAGTGAGTGGCAAGAAAACCAAGATAGCCGATGGAACAAAAACAGAAAAGAACTTTTACTTACATCCTTCGTTCTCTCTAATTAACACTTCTGGCCTTCTACCATTCACTTGCCCAACCTTCTCATCACCCTACAATGAATTCTTTTCAATAAAAAAAGTACTTCCAAGGCTTATTTAATCTGATTTATTCTCCAGAACTAATATGTCTTAGTACAGAGGCAGGGTAATGTGGTGGAAAGAGCAGGCCAATCTGGGATCAGATAGATTGCCATTTATTTTATGTATGATAATTATAAAGTCACTTAACCACCAGAACCTCAATTTTTCTATCTATAAAATAGGTTGATAATAATTTGCCTACAGGGTTCTTGGGAGGATTAAACAAAGCAATGCTTTTGTGCATGCCTTTAGTAAGAAGTTCAGTACTCTTAGTCCCTTTCACTATAAACAGAAAAGTAAGCCAGTTACAATATTTTGTAGATGCTAAAAAGTGAAGAGAAGAAATTTGGTATGAGAGTTTATCTAAGGAGCTCTTGTGGTAGGTCTACTCATTGCAAATAGTTTATCATTTCTTCTAAACCCACTTAGAAAGAAAAATAGTAAATATCTCTATCAATTATAAATCTTATGTTAATTCAATTCCAAATGAGTATCACCACAGGCATATTCTAATCTATTCCATTTCCTATCTCTAACTCCCTTCTATAATGCTGAGACCCTTGCATTATTTAGGATAGCCTTCATTATCCTAAATATGCCTTGATCATTTTCTCAAGTCTGTAATACTAAGGGAGCAGGAAGGGTAGAATAGTGAGATCTTTAATATCTGTAGGCCAAGGCTGCCATTCTAGAAACTTGAATTGAAGCTGAGAAGGAACAGTATCTAAATCTCTCTTGGCCTCTTCCTTCTTCTCAAAGAGAGACATGGTGGTATTGAGAGAGGATACCCGAGAAGGGTGAGGTCTAGGAGAACCGGTCTTCTCAAGGAGACCACAAGGATACACTTGCAGGGTCCTCTCCATGGTGACTCAGCCCTTAACTTTATAAACTTAACTTCCTGGAACTTGGACATTTGTAAACTTAACTTCCTGGAACTTAGAAATTTCTAAGTTCTGTGAAATCCTGTAGTGCTATAGGAGCTTGAATAGCATCTCCTGCTTGATTCAAACTAGCCAAAGAGAAGGGTACCTGTGGGGTGGATCTTTTTGACTGTGTATAAAAAAGGAAAGATCAAGCCAGATGGGGAGTGTGGCCATTTGGAATTCTTCCATGCTGTAAGCTCCCAGCTGGTGAATAAAGCCCTTCCTCTTATAAACGTGGTATTTGGGTGCTCTTTCTCTCCTTTGGGCCTCGTCTTCCTGCAACAGTATAAATGCTAGGACTCTCAACTTGGCAGTCCATCTTACTATTGCTATTATCATGTTACTACCCGATCACCACTAGGGCCACAAGTAGACATGGTGCTTATCACATTATTATCAAAAGTTTAGTGCTTGTCCATGAAGCCACAACAGAAGAATAAGGAAAAGTGGTGGAGAAGGAAGAAAGATGAAAGTTTATGAATTTGTGACAAAGGAGGAAAATGGCTGAGTATACTATCTCCGAGTACCAAATTCTGTATATAAGCAGAAACATGGAGCTTTAACAGGAGGATTTTCAGGTTCAGGTTACTGACATTCAACTATAGTTGATGGTTCTGATTCTTTTATCTCCAGAGAAAACAGTCCCATGACCTCCACCAAGCCCTGTTCCCTGTTAGAATAGTTCTGCAGAGCAATCTTCTGTAGTAGAAGACACTCCCTTGCCCCACAGGGATGCAGATTTCAATTGCCAAAAACAGTGGGAGAATTTTTAAATTTTTTTTTTTTTTTTTGTAGAGACAGAGTCTCACTCTATTGCCCTCAGTAGAGTGCTGTAGCATTACACAGCTCACAGTAACCTCCAACTCCTGGGCTTAGGCGATTCTCTTGCCTCAGCCTCTGGAGTAGTTGAGACTACATGCGCCCGCCACAACGGCTGGCTATTTTTTTGTTGTTGCAGTTTGGCTGGGGCTAGGTTTGAACCCGCCATCCTTGGTATATGGGGTTGGCACCCTACCAACTGAGCCACAGGCGCCACCCCATAGTGGGAGAATTTTTAAAGAGACAGAAAACATTTTTGCCACTTTTTCCCCAGGCCATTCCCTTTGTTACAACATTTCCAGGCCATAGCTACATATTTAAATGATCCTTTTGAGAAAGGAAAGAGAAATCCTATTCTTAGATGTAGTGGGTAAAATTTTAAGAACATTTGGATTGGGTTCATCCCTTAACTCGTTAACAGAATATGTGGCTACTCATTTCAATGAAAACTTTCTAAAGTACCAGACCATATCGTAAGGAGCAATCTATGATATCAGAATCTATTTTCTCTATCAAATCCAGATCTTATCCAAGGGGCCAAATCAGTAAGACACACTTCTATCCCAACAAGAAGATACTCTAGGACTGACAGATTCCAAAGCTGTTAGAATAAGTATAGTATTTATGAAAGGGGGACACTCGACTGCCAGAAACCTCACAGACCACCAAGGCTTGTATGAAAGGTCTTTATTAGTGAGGGATGCTGCAGAGAAGCATTAAGGAGGAGGGAAAAGAGGGAGAGAGACAGAGAGAAAGAGGGAAAGAGAGGGGGAGAAAAGGGGAGAGGAGAGAGAGAAGAGAGAGAGGAGAGATAGATAGATAGATATGGGGGAGAAAGGGGCAGAGAGAAAAGAGAGAGCAAAAGACAAGTGCACCTTACATAAGTTCAGTTAGGGGAGGTGACGGGATGGTAGAATAGCCACTAAGGTGTTACTGGTGTGAAGAGCTGTAATTGGGATAGGGAGATGAAGTTTTGCAATTGTCTAACATTTACTCATTGTAAAGTTCTGAAGACCAAAGGGGAATCTAAAGCACAATAAAATTTAAAACATTGTAGAATGAAGGTTGGAAAGTTACACCAAGGTTCTAGTTTGAAAGATGGGACAAAACCAAAAACCAGGGAGAGAAGAAATGAAGTCCAATATAAGCACTTGGGAGGCACAGAATGGACAAACCACAAAGGAGGCCAGACAGGAGCAGTATGTGTGAAGTCTGCTGCAGGGTGGTGGCAGTGTTACACTACGCCTGAAGGAAGAGGGCAGATCCAGGTATATTATAATCATATAATTTCTCCTTACCTTAAATTGCAAAACCTACAGTTCAACCACTTCTACTGCAGCATCTCTTGTCATCCTATGCTAGTTTTTAAAATAAAAACCTTGGGCAGAATGACTTGCAGTGTTGGGAATCCCTTTGCAACAGGGTGTCATGGGTATTCTGCTACCTGTTGTGATGTATGTTATGTTAATCATTTGTCATACACACTGAGTGTTAAAGAAAAAAACAACAAAAAGGAAAGGAATTACTATAAAAATATTTTGCTTTAGAACCCGATAGCTTTGTTTAAATATGTTTGACCTCTCACTGAGAGTGTGTGTGTATCTTACCTAACCTTCTTGTGCCTCAGTTTCCTCCTCTGTACAGTGGGATTGAGGGAAACTAATCCCAGTGCAGTTTTGAGGATTATAAAACATTTATCATAGTGATTTGCAAATAATAAGGAGCTATTATGTTAGTTTGGTTGTTATCATTTCCATATTTTTAAAAACATTTCCATCTCCCAACATGTTTTTGAGAGGAATAAGTACATTATTACTGCAACTTTGTGTAAACAATCTGAGGATTGGGGAAAAGAAAACTTCCTTGAGCATATAAACTGGTGAGTGGCAAAGATGGAATGCCCAGGCTATAGATTTCAGAGTTGTCCTGTATTCACTGAGACCATTCAGCTCCAACACTACCTTCCCACCCCCTAGGCCTCTGCAACTCCTGTTATGTTAAAGCATTCTTCAGGGATGGAACAAATCCCTGAAGGGTAGAGGAAGTGGGATGGCTTTCTTTGTGGTGTTCTCATATGGAATGAAATACCTGTTTCTTAAACACTTCTTGTGCCACTCCTTTTATTTCAGCCATTACTGCTCCTGCCGGCTACTTGTAGGTGTGATCTGATAGCCCTTCGCCTCAGGTGAATTGAATAATCTGGCTTTCCACCAAAAGGATATTTTTCATGAGGCATGGAAGGTACCTACTTCACAAACAAAGCTTGGAAGTTTGAAGAAGTGTGTATCCAGTGAAGTGATCCTCAATCAAAGATAATGGCAGCAAGTGGGCAAGAGCTTCCTCTTCCACTCTCACAGTGGGCAATCAGGAAGTGTATTCTATGGGTTCCTCAAGGGTGTTGGCTGGATCAAGCTCCAATTATCACTTGAGTGACAAGATCCCTTTTCCCTCTTTCACTCACCTCTGTCTTTCCTTCCACTTCCTTGAGACCTCTTACCAATTACCTTCATGCAAATTCTTATATTGATCACACCTATATTCTAATTATTATTTTATTCTTGATAGACTTTTATTTGTAGTAATATTTAATTTTAGTGAAATTTTATGTTAAAATTTATTGTGTATATTTAAGCTTTATAACATAATGTTTTGATATATATTGTATATAGTAAAATGATAACAATGGTCAAACAAATTCACATATCCATCACCTCAAACAATTACATTTTGTGTGTGTGTACATCACAAGAAAACCTAACATGTACTTTCTTAGCAAATCTTCAGTATACAGTATTATCACCTTATCTTATAATATGTACTGAAACACGCACATTCTTGCTTCAGGCTCTCTTTTATAAAACAAATAAGTTTCCAGTCTCCCTAGTCCCTCTCATTTGGAACTAAAATGCTCTGTGGGCTTGGAGAACGTCAGGCTTTCTAATTTAATATTCATATTAATCCTTGGCTGGTTCGACAGTGTTCTTCATCCTCATTCTGGTATGTGGTTTCTGCTTTGTGAAAGTTATTTGCTGTCATTCAGCAAACACTTGTCATACGAGTCCCACCATAAACTCACATGGGAATTCACAAGAAATATAGTTCCTGTTCTCAGGCACTAGAGGAAGCAGTGGAAGAATAAATGTACAGATAAATCATTTAGTGAAATCAGAAGAATATAGGTCATCTATATAATTCTGGAAGGATTTCTTTCTTCTATTGAAGTTTGGGCCTTCAAGTCAGTATCTCTCTATAGGTCTTTAGATAGATAGCTGTTTCTCTAAACCAGAGGTTCTCAAACTCAAAGAAGCACCAGAATCACCTGGTGGGCTTGTTAGAACACAGACAACTTGGCATGTCCCCAGAATTTCTGGTTTAGTAGATTCGGGTTGGGTCCTCAAAATTTGTGCTTTTGACATTTTATCACAGATATTGATACTACTCTTTCTGGACTGCACTTGAGAATCACTAAGAAGAAGAAGGCCATTGACTGCTCTTACCTCAACCCATCCTAAAGGAATCTGTTTATCTATGTTCTACTTAGAATCCTGAAAAATCTCAGAGGGATGATGAAGTTTATTCCCCTATTGCTCACAAGGAAAGAGCCCTTGAGACCCACTAATTTTACCACGCTAAAACCTTTGCCTATATCTCTTTCTCATCTTCAAAACTGTAGTGAACATTTCTTATTCACTCTTATTCACTCAGTGATCTAGAAAAATTCCATTCATAATCATAATCAAGGCGTTGAAGCATTCATCATTATTCTCTCAACTCCAGGTCATACAGATTATGTACCTGGAGTTGGGAGAATAATGAATTTTCCTTTGGATAAGTTGTACCATCTGATTGGTTACCCTGTCAATTAATAAGGTAAAAACAACCTTTCATTCTTTGACCCATGTTCATTTTATATTTCTTTGAGAGTCATAATTACACTTTCATTTGAAAATTATCTGTTGACAATGACATCAACCATCACTTTGAACTATAGTGGTTTAGCTATACCTATAAGCCCTCCTCCCCCCACATTGCTATGAGCTTCTGGAACTCAAGACACATTTCTCAGTTATCTTTATATTTTCTGAATATAAGACAATACATATAGTTAGCATTTCATGAATCTTTGTTGGGTAAATAGAAGACATATGGTTTAGAACAGAAGTATTACCATGTAGAAAAAGAGGCAAAGCATTTTCAAGTCAGATGGAATGAATGACAAGAAGCCTCCAAAACATTAAATAGTGCTAGAATATAAAGGTCTGTGGCATAAAATGAGAAAGCTAAGAAAAATTCAGTTCTTTAAAGTTTTTGAATAAAGTGAACTTTATCCAGAGTGTACCAGTTCCCAAGGAACCATTATAGACCAAACAATCAAATTTGTGTTTGACAATAATCCCTCTTTCTGCTATAAGGAGGTTGGATTTGAAGACAAGAAACTTGGATACAGAAGGATAATTAAAAACCCTTTGTAGCAAACACAATGGAAGACCTTATTCCCCACTCCAGGAACCCAGTCACCAAGCTTGAATTACCTATTTTCATAGCATCACAGTTTCTCTTAATTTCTCTCATTTACTGTACTGTCGGTAGAGATGGAGTCATTTGGGATACTAAATCTCATCTCCATGACTGTGTCACCATTCTCAAATATTTCTCTAGATGGGAGCCACTTGTCTAAGTCTTTATAGGTAGTTTCTTTATGCTACACTAGATTATCTGTTGTGGGAATAACTTACTATTATAAGTGGATACCCATGGAGTTCATTAATTGCCTGGCAGCTTTTGTTAGCCATCACTTACTTCTCTGCCTTATTCTGCTTACATAGATAGCCTTTGTCTTTAGCATTGGTCTTGTCTCTGTGCAACTGAAGTCAAGACCTTGGCCCCTTCCCTTCAGTTGAGTTTTGGGCCAGTGTTTTAAAAGATTGAACAAAACCCATATTTATATAATCTTCATTTTCTAAATATTGATGTAATTAAGTTCACT
Source organism: Perodicticus potto (assembly GCA_963574655.1). NCBI lineage: Eukaryota > Metazoa > Chordata > Mammalia > Primates > Lorisidae > Perodicticus > Perodicticus potto. The sequence goes on from CAUYRH010002928.1 coordinate 12,108, forward strand.
GTAGGGATATTGTGTTGTTCAAATGAAATAACTAGGTATCATCAAATTGCAACTAAATTTATAAACATCTGTTGTTAAAAATCAGATTTAAAAATTAGATACAATGGCAATCATTTAAATGGAGATTGGCAGAGCGACAAATGTAATTTTCAGTGACTGTAAAAATTAAAATGAAGCAGTTATGGAAAGTTATTCTTTTTTTCCCTCTGAAGGAGAGCAATAACATAACTGAATTAGATTGCCTGCTGAAAATTGACTTAGCAATTTTTTCTTTTATTATGGTTCTATCTTCTCATGTACCAAAATTCTATTATTTTGCTATAATGAATAAAGGTGGCAAAGTAAGAGTAAAATTTACCCAAATGTCTTTGACTCTTAGGCCATTTTTACTCTGATATCCTTCCCCCTCTCTGTATCTCACCATATTTATATTAAAGACCTGAATATCAAATTTTCAGTGATATATGCTTATGCTTTATATATGGTTACTACTTCAATGAGTGGTTATGCAAGATGTGGGAAATAATTATAATGCTCATATACTATTTTTTCCCCTAAAATAAGCTCTAAAATTTGGTTACCAAATATTTAATCCTTTCTTATGTTTTTCTTAGACAGGGTCTCACTCTATTGCTCAGGCTAGAGCGCAGTGGTGCCGCTTGTGATGATAATAGCTCACTGCAGCCTTGAACTGCTGGACGTACATGATCCTCCTGTGTTGCTGGGACTCAAAGTGCGCAACACCACACCTGGATAGTTTATTTCAGTTTTTGTAGAGACAGGGTCTCAGGGTCTTGCTTTTGCTTAGGCTATTGAATTCTGTTCTTAAAGTTGTTGCATAATGCTTCCAAAGGGTCATATTTAAAAAGCAAAGTTTTTTGATAGATAAAACAATAAGTATCTACCAGAAAATATTATCTACTCTTTGATTTGTCCCATTGGTTATTGAAAACAATGAAAAGCTATTTCTTTCTTTCTTTTTTTTTTTTTTTGCTTGTATGACAGGTCTTTATTGGCGGGGGAAGCTTCAGAGCAGCATTAAGGAGAAGGGAAAAGAGAGAACGAGAGAGACGGGGGAAGAGAGGAGAGGAGAGAGAGAGAGAGAGAGACATGAGACACACGGGGGAGAGAGAAAAGAGTGAAAAGCTATTTCTAAAGAATTCATACACAACTACAGATTTTTTGTTTAATTGAAAACATTAAAAGCACCAAATCAGTGCTCTTGGCAGAAAGATTATTGAGAGGAGCAAGGTGGGAGGAGATTTGTATAAGTTTTCCTGATTAAAAAAAGAGAATAAAAATAAGAATTTACCTGCGTTAGAATAATAATTGGCAGATTTCCATTTAATGTGATTGGAAAAATTAACATAAATTTACATGTTTTATGTAATCAAAAAAAGAGAACTTAAACTATAAACAGGAATATTAAAAGCAAAGGAACAACCAGCTAAGTCTAGATCAGACCTGCCATTACTCAAAATGAAATGAGAGGGCAAAGATAATAAGATATCTATAATTTAAAATTATAATTTCAATGTTAATTATAAATCTACATTTCATTGGAACTTTTTTTCATGGTAGCAGAAAGGTGAGTTATGGTTGTGCTTTATTGATGGAAAGATTGGACTATGAAAAAGAAATATGTCACTTAGAAGAAATAGGCTTTTATGTAATGTTTGAATTCACTATTTTCAAAACATTTCAATGTTCTCATAACTTCTAGGAAATTTACAAAGCATTCCTATATATTTTTCTATTTCCTTTCAAGTTTACTCAGTTGATTTGAATTTAAAGTATACATATTACTAGCTAAGAACCAATCATTGAAATGATACAACAACATACATTTTGAGAATTTGGATTTGTGTGTTCTAAATTATTTCTCTTTTGACTCAAATTTGCCTAGTCTCTGAAAAAGTTAGTTTATTCATTATGTTTTTTGCTCTCTCTTAGATAGAAAATGATGCCTATCATCAATATTTACATATAGAATATCTGATACAAAAGTCTTTAAATTATTTACTTGGCTGAATTCATTTGCCTGCTATGGTGGAAAATCCATATAATATGCTTAAAGGAGAACATCTACAAAAAGAGAACATTTTATTGCTGCAGTAAAAGATCTCATGGTAAATTACCATTCAATAGAGATACAAAAACTTAAATATGTTAACAGTCATCCATAGTGCCCTTATCATTGCTAATGTTTTTACTTTAGTAGATGTTACAAAGGAATTTAAATGAAAATTTCATCTTCTGTTAAAGTGCTTAATAATTACAGAAAATGAATGTCTAGAAATGTAGGTTTTCCTGAAAGAAATAACTTCAACTTTCCTTACTCCATAGACTTCAGCAGAATTAACAACATTGACAAGTTAGTAGTCAGGCAGTGGACAATATTCTGATCACATGACTAAAAAGCAAATAAATACACATAAAAAGGAATAGAGTGTTTCATTGATTCTTCACATGTATAGTCTACTGATTCACAAATTTATAAAATACAAAATACACTTATGGTATAGCAGTAGCTTTGATTATAATTAGTTGTTATTAACTTTAAAGCAGAAAAAGAAAGCTGTGTCTATAGACCTCTCCAAATTTGGTAGAAAAATAACCATTCTTTCCTCTTGGAATAAAAAGGAGAATCGATGCTATCAAATCATGCTTTTATTGGTATCAATATTTTAAAAATGTTTAAAGATAATAAAAGTCTGTGTTTTTCAATCCAAAATACCTTGAAATACTAGAATATATAATTAAAAATCAGTCATTTTGTCTTAAATTTAAAAATTATTTTCTGTTAATTGTATAATCTTCCATAGTTTCTGTTCCTTTTTTGAAAATATAGATTATGTTATCTCCAAGGTATTCTATGAATAGAATAAAATAAGCATTATAGACCTGCTTAGCATGGTGCTGGGTCATAACTTAGTAGAAAGTATATCTTAGCTCCTCTTAGCTTTATGAGCATCATAAAGCACATTTGAGTTTTAGAGCTCAACTAATATTGAGATCTTTCTAGAAAAAACATTTAATTAGTAAACACAACTGAGGTAATTTGCTCAGTAAAGGCCATATATTATATACTTCTAAGTATATGAAAAGTCTGGACTATTAAATCTATAGAGACTGAATGTAGATTAGTGGTTGCCAGGGGCTGCAAGGAGTGGAGAATGAGGACTGACTACTCAGTGTGGACCAAGTTTCTTTCAGAGGTGTTGAAAATGATCCAGAATTAAATAGTAGGGATGCTTTCACAGAACTATGACTATACTGAAAACCTCTGAATTTAGCATTGGAAAATGATTAAAATGGTGAATTTTATGTTACATGAATTTTATCTCAGCAAAGGCATACATTTTTGTATCTATACTGAGTGGTGATTTAGGATGGGATTTTTTTTTTTTTTCGCAGTTTCTGGCCGGGGCTGGGTTTGAACTGGCCACCTCTGGTATATGGGGCCAGCACTCTACTCCTTTGAGCCACAGGTGCTGCCCCTAGGATGGGATCTTTTATTGCAGCAATAAAATGTTCTCTTTTGCAGATGTTCTCTCTTTAGCATATTATATGGATTTTCGACCATAACAGGCAAATAGAAATTTTAAAATTTGTAGCATTCAGATATAATATACAGAGGGAAATAAAATAAAGGATATCCAAATAGTTACCTCTCTTTGGGCAATTCCCTCCCTCACTATGCATAAGTTACCTGCCTTTGTTTATCAAAATGTACACTCTCTCACATTGCAAAATGCTTGATTATATTGTTTCCAAAATGCTATGCAATACTAATCCTTTTTGTTCAACCTGAAGTTCTTGAGTATCTACCTGCTAAATGCTGTTTCTAATTTCTCAATTCCAATTCTCTATTGAAATTTGTCTGTTTATCATCTTAACACATAGAATCTGTTCTTCCCTAGGTCACCGATTACTTGGTCCCTCCAATACCTTGTGAAAGTTTTCAAATATATGGCAAAGCTGAAAGAATTTTACAGAGAATATTTATACCTAACATGCAGATTCTACTATTAACATTTTACTGAACTAGTTTATCACCTATCTATCTCTTGATCCATCCTTCTATCCATCTACTAATCCATATTACGGACAAACATCAGTCACTCAACTAGTTTGACATCTCTAGAACACTTGACATTGCTGACAATTATTTTGGAAAACCTTGTCATTTTTTATCATGTATATTATCTGTCTCTAAAGCATTTGATAGTAGCAATTATTGATATTACTTTTCCAATTTCTCTCCTTTGTGTTGGTATTTCTTTCATCTTAATGATCATTCCTTCTTGGGATCATGAGTGGCTTCTCTTTGATCCCTGTTCATCCACATTAGAACCTCATACCCAGCAGACTGGTTTCGTGATAAATGTCTCCCAACTCAACTGACCTTTCATCATCTCTACATACCATTCTGTTGTCATGGTTTGCTCTTTCAAATCTAGTCCCCCCTGCTCAGATCCAACACTGCTTCCCAACTACTTTCTCCCTGTTTGCATGTGAGCACATAATCTTGCTATTTACGTCACAAAAGAAAACATATCATACAAAAATATTTTATATTCCCTCCACATTTAATAGTGCAGGTAATCTATCTGCTTGAAATACTCTTTCCTGTTTTATAAAACTAAATAACTTATTAATTTCCTCATTGCAATGGGGCAGGCACAGTGAAAAAGCAATAGATGAGCTAGAAATGTGGAAAAGTGGAGTAGGATAGGAATTTGGTTTTAGATGAGTTGAAAGGCCTTGGAGATATCCAAGAGAGCTGGACAGTGACTAGGGAACATAGAGGTCTTGGAGGCTCTTGTGTTCTGAGGAGGTTTGGCTTAGAGATTCAAATGTGTGAGTCATTTATATAAATGAACTGCAACAACAAAAGGTGGAGGCATACATGAGCTTGCTTAGAAAGGAAATATAGAGGAAAGAGATCTAGAAGAGAATTTATTTAATAGCTGACAAGAGAATATAGTGAAGTGGATGAAAATGTTGCAGATAAATTATGTGAAGGAAAGAATCTTTGAAGGGGGAATGTTAACAGTGAAGGTTAGTGACAGCTAAACTCTTTGTGCTAGGGTCCCATGAACCACATTCTGGAAACTGACCTAAAGTTTAAATTAAATTTCCCTATAAAGGATATTTTTCCTATATAAAATTATTATTTTACAAAGTTATTTGCTCCATAACCAATTAAAGGTAAAGAAGAGTATGCAAAGTAATGAAGGCATTTGGCATTAGATAAAACAGAACACAAGACATTCATATAATTAGGGAAAAACTGGAATAAATATGAAGACAGTATAAAAAGAGTGTATTCCATTTTAAATGAGAAACATCTAAAACATTAAATTTGGTCTTTTAAAGTACTGGGTATGAGTAAAACCTTATTATTTTTCAAGGAATTGCGTATTCTTTTATGAAGATTCCATTTAATATGTGTTATATATTTATTAGCAAAAATTTAAGTGGACTTGGTAATTTGGTGGGGGGGAAATAATGATGTCTGAGAAGTCTATTTAAAAGTTAAGCCATTAAAGTACAAAGCAAAATATTAATATATAATATGAAGTGTCACACGTCACTTCTGACACCACTTGTCAGGGCCCAGGACTGGCCAAGTCTCGGGCTGGGCTTAACTAGGTTCCGGACGCCAACAGCTAAGTTACCTTGTTCAGGTCTCTTAGGTGCCTGAGGGCTGTCTACTTTAGCTTGAAAGACAGAGAGAGAGAATGTCTTAGAGAGAGGAAAGCAGTCTTAGAATAGATAGATCTTAGCCTTTAGTAGAGGTTAGTGATCTTCAGCAGAGAGACGCCGTGCTGGCGTTTTGCAGGCAGAAGAGGAGACAGAGTCAGAGTAACTGAGTCTGCGATAAAATGCGCATGCTCTCGACTGCCTTCTCCCCCAGCCTAATATAAGGCTGATCTCGTGCCTCTCAACACCACAGGTGTAGAGACTGCCAGTTCACCACTGCTCTCATCTCACGAGCTCTCATGCTTGTTAGGAGAGCTAAATCCCTCTCCATGCCCTTTCCACCAAGGTGTTCCATTATTGAGCTACACAGGTATTTCTTATAACTCTCACTTCTCATAGCCATAGGGTACATGGGCTGCTACAATGAAGATTTATTTTAATATAAGTTAAAAAATTATATTTTGATAATTCTAAAATGATATATTTATATATAAACTTGAAAAGTACAAAGAAGTAGAAAATCAAATGGTTATAGATTTCTATCATTCAGAGATAATTATAATTAATACTTTAATGTAATTTCCTCAGGGCTTGGCAAATAATCTTTATAACGATTTGAGTTTAAAATGTGGTGATAGAGCTATGAATGGTAATAGAACTGTAAATCGGGTAAATTGGTCATATCTTCTATCCTGATAGGAATCAGCCAATTGTAAATTTAGGACGAGAAAGAGGTTCAGACATCATGTAAGTACAGGGAAGATACAGCATGCTTGTTTTCCCTAGAGAAAAAAAGAGTTTTCCATTTACTGTAGACTGAAATTTGTTACTCCCAAATTCACATGTTGAAGTCCTGACTCCTCATTTGATGGTGTTTGGAGATGGAGCTTTTGGGAGATAATTAGGTTTAGGTGAGATGATAAGGATACTGCTGACATGACGAGATTCATACCCTATTAAGAAGAGGAAGAGACTCCAGAGCCTCTGTCTCTGCTCCTCTCTGCCGTATGAAGACATGTGAGAAAGTGACCATCTACAATCCAGAAATAGAGCACTCAACAGAGCTCCGCATACTAGCACTCTGATCTTGGACTTCCAGGCTTCAGAACTGTGAGAAATAAATTTTTGTTTTTTAAGCCACCACCCACTAGCTTGTTAGGGCAGCCCAAGCTACTAAAGACACCTCTTCAAATATTTAGACAACCAAAATAAGAAGTAGAGGGAAAAGAGGGAAGGCAAGGGAGGGTGTGTGCAGAGCACTTCATATTTTCTTTTTTGTAAGTCACCAGTAAACACTTTTCAAAGCAATTGAATTAGAAAGTTGCCAAGAAGGCATGTTTGAGTTTATAATGAGTTTTACTGGGAGAATTCCCTGGAATTCAGGGGCCAATTACTTCACCTCCCATGTAACTGTATGCAATAGATAAAATATAAGTCTGTCATCCTCCCACCAAAGCTGACATAGTCTTGTGCAAAATGTAATTGGCAACATAAAACAAACCAAAACCAGGGGGAAAAAAATAAAAAATAAATTCTACTAGTTAGTATAAGGTCATCTCTATTATTTTTGCAGTGTTTGCGTGGATATGCCATAAGATAGATATAACCTGTGTTACAACCCTGAAATCAGTTTATTGTTAGTTTACTAAAGTAACTAAAAGTAACCGGAATTCTGAAACAGAGATTAGCATCAAACTGTTTACTAAGAAATAGATTTAGTTAACTTTTTTATTACATTGTTCTTAATTTTTTCCAGGTTTTACATGTACATAGTTTTGAAATTGAACTAATTCTAATATTGTTTTCCTCCAAAACCCCTAATTCCAGCTGCCCAAAAGCCACTTTTTTTGGAAATCTACAACTTTAGAAAATCTAATTTTCTTTAATTTTTGATATTTAAATTTTATATATAACTATTTCCTTTTTTCCTTGGAAGATAAAGCTTTTGTTCTGTTGAAACTACCACTTCTGTCATTTTACTACCCCATTATCCAATATAATAAAATAAATGACTAGGTTAAATCCATATTTTGGGGCATGATGTCTATGTAAATGTGTTTTAAATCTGAGTAAGAAAGAGCAAAAATGGGTTGGGAAAATTATTATTATGTAATTTTCCTTACCCACCTATTGGTAAAGGAATAGCCAATTCCTTTAAGTGATACTCTCAGGGAGAGTTTGGAAATGGCTCAAAGTGACACTCCAGACTGTTGAAGTGAAGAGGGAGTGTACATTGGGAAGAGGCAGGCCGATGAGTCGAACCAGTAGCCTCGGCCAGTATTAAAGGAGGCATTTAACTGGCACTTAAATAGAAGGGTGTTTTATGGTTAGCAGCAGAGTTCATTAACTGTTTTAAAACATATGTGAATATTATTAACTATTGCTTAAACTCTGGTCTAAACATTGAAATATTTAAATATGCTTTTAAAACTAATGATTAGTTTTTTTAAAAGATTGGTTTAAATTTGCATGCCATAATATTCACCTATTTAAAGCATACAGTTCAATTTGGGGAAAGGCATACCCACAGAATTATACAACCAACATTTTTATGACATGTTGATGATTTCAAATAGAAACCTTGTACCTATTAGCATCATTCCCCATCTTCCTCTTCCCCCCTACCTTAGGCAACATTAATCTGCTTTTTGTCTCTATAAATTTACCTCTTCTGGTCATTTCATATAAATTGAATCATATAGTGTGTGGTCTTTGATGACTGGCCTCTTTCATTTAGTTTACTATTTTTATATTTATTCGTTTATTTATTTGAGACAGAGTCTCACTATGTCACCCTCGGTACAGTGCCATGGCATCACAGCTCACAGCAACCTCCAACTCTTGGGCTTAAGTGATTCTCTTGCCTCAGCCTCCCAAGTAGCTGGTACTACAGGCGCCCACCACAATGCCTGCCTATTTTGGGGTCCAGTTGTCATTGTGGTTTAGCTGACCTGGGCTGGTCTTGAACCTACCAGCTTCAGTGTATGTGGCTTGTGCCCTACTCACTGAGCTATGGATGCTGAGCCTAGTATGCTATTTTAAAAGTTTATGAAGTTTGTGACATGTATCAGTACTGATTTATGTGACTACACCACTAACATTCCTCATTAATATTTGTATCTCACTCATTCTTTTCTGTGGAAATCTTTGATTTGGTTGGTACATTTAAACTTAACTAGAAGACATACCATGCATCTGGTAAGAAACAAAGTTTTGGGAAAAAAATAGAATGGCTAGGCATATGCAAACTTATAGTGATGATAAATGTCACATCACCACTTCCCAGAAAACTACTTCGCAATACCCCATATTAGAGGCTACTTAACAATAACAACAACAAGTTACATTCTGACATAGGTTATCAGCAGATGAAATAATCATGGACAGAAAAGGACAGGCAGAACTCTATTTAGGATTTTTTCCAAAAGTAGATTTTGTTCTTAATTTCCTACTAAATGGAAATCTCAGTTATCCATGTTTTGCAGACAAGGTGCTTATATTTACAGTCCAAAAAGTACTTACCAGAAATGTATTTAAATCAATTACTAAATCTTTTAATATTGGACATATGCGGGGCTTGTGTTCCACTTCTGTTCATTTAGTATATTAAATTGTACTGCTGACGACAGCATATTCAGAATATTAAGTAGATAGAGTACTATTTCTCTAATGGAAAACAAAAGATCTCTACTCATGTTTAAGTACCCTTTTTTCTTAATAGTTATATAATACAAACTGTCATTTAGCAAAAGTGCGATCCATGGAAGTAATTATATATTTTAAGACAAGCCCAACAAAAGAACATAAGGTAAACTTATGTTGAAGTAAATATTATGACATCATGTAGCATACTAAAAATGTATAAAAATAAATACTATTTCTGTCTTCTTTGTGCCAAAGCTAGTAAATTTTAAACAAAACCAAGTGCAAAAATTATTTACACCATTAGAGGCAGAATATTTAAATTCCATATTTATCACGTTCTCTTTACTTCTAAAAATATTTTATTAAGCTTCTACTCGAAAATGAATGGGTACATTAGAGAATCCAGCAGTACACAAAAAGAAATAAAGACCCAATATACTTTCCTTCTGAGAGTTTATACATTAGGAAAATCAAATAAGTGTTAATTAAACAAGCTATGCATTAATCATATGAGGAACTAATGATTTAATAAAATTAAAATAATTCAAGTTTGAGTGACTTCTGTTTTTCTTTAGTACCCTCTGTTGATTTCTGTTCCTACACAGGTTTGAAATTGTGTGTTTCTCTTATTAAACCAATAGCCCATCAAAGAATCAGTATAGTTCCTGGCACAAAGTAAAACCTAGTAATTTCTCATTACAATTAGTATATCACCACAAGGGTTAAACTGGCATAACAGACCTATGTAGTTCAAATATCTAATGCAATAGCAAACTTTAGCAATGATAAAAAGAATAAAGCAAGAAAACAATATAAATAGCAAGAAAACTAATAAATGTTAGTCTCTGGAGGGATCCCAAACCATCACATACAGCTCTTAACATCCCTTTCTTGCACCCTTGGTTGAAGTTTGACTTCATAATAGCAGACAGCACTAACAGTACATATAGAACATTGTGCATAGGGGAAGCTGTCTGGGTTTAGTACTTCTTGATATTTATTTTCCCTTAGTTACACAGAGAGAAAGAATCTGTGTGACTACTTTCTCTTTTCCATCCAACCATGGCTCACAACTCCATAAATTGAGTTTATTTATAATAAGTAATCTGGATGACCAAGTGCATACAGCTAAAAGCATTTTTAAGATATGATCCCCTGTAACTAAACCCAATCAAAGTAATAGGCTGTTTGCTAGCAGGTCTGGTTGAGATTAAACATTATAGGTGCTGAAAACCATTTCCTTCCCAGAAGGCATTATGATTGATTTTTTGAAAGGAATGTCCTTTTTAAGTAGATATCGATTTTTATTTTGTTCTTCCTTCATGTTTTTTCTTGTGCTTTCTGCTATGTTTCTTTGCAAAAGTCTCAATGTCTCAATTTCCTCTTGGATGCTACATAGAATGAACATGTGTATTTTCTTCTAATTGTTAGAGATTCGTTGAGGGTACAGAGAATTAGGTTACACTGATGTCATTTGTTAGGTAAAGTCCCTCTTATAATTGTCTCCCACCCCACAAGAGGGTGCATACACCTGCCTCTCTCCTCCCCTCACTCCACTTCCTCCTTCCTCTGTTCCCCTGCCTTGAATTGACTTGAATTTTTCTCTTAAGAGGTTATGTATTAGATCACCTGCTGGCTTCATATTAGAATTGAGTGCATTGGATTCTTGTTTCTCTATTCTTGTGATGCTTTACTAAGAAAAGTATGTTCCAACTCAATCCAGGTTAATATAAAAGTGTAAAGTCTCCATCTTTTCTAATGGCTGAATAGTATCCCATGGTATACATATACCACAGCTTGTTAATCCATTCCTGGGTTGGTGGGCATTTAGGTCATTTCCACGTTTTGGAGATTGTGAATTGAGCTGCGAAAAACAGTCTAGTGCAAATGTTCTTATGATAAAATGATTTTTTCTTCTTTTGGGTAGAAGCCTAGTAATGGGATTGCAGGATCAAATGGGAGGTCTAATTTGAGTTCTTTGAGAATACTTCATACTTCCTTTCAAAAAGATTGTACTAGTTTTCAGTCCCATCAGCAGTGTAAAAGCATTCCCTTTTCTCCTCTGTGAGACTGTCTGTGATGTGGGCTATTGTCACTGGGGTCAGGTGATTTCTCAGGGTGGTTTAGCTTTGCATTTCTCTGACCATCAGGAAAGATAAGCACCTTTTCAGATGGCAAGTAGAGACTGGTTTCATCTCCTGGTTTTCTCTTCTGTTCCATATGTATATGTCTCTGTTTTTGTGCCAATACCATGCTGTTTTGATTACTTTGTTTTGTAATACAGCCTTCAGTTTGGTATGGTGATGCCTCCAACTTTGTTTTTATTATCAGGAATAGCCTTGGATATATGGGTTTTTTATGATTCCATACAAAACAGAGTACTATTTTTTCTGGTTCTTCAAAATATGATGTTGGTATTTTAATGGGGATTGCATTGAATCTGTAGATTGCTTTGGGTAGAATAGACATTTTGACAATGTTAATTCTTCCCAGAGAAGAGCATGGTATGTTCTTCCATTTGTTACTGTCTTCTACAATTTCTTTTCTTAGAGTTTCACAATTCTCCTTAAAAAAATCCAACAAAACAAAAAACCTTTCACCTCTTTTGTTAGATATATTCCTAAGTATTTCATTTTCTTTGAAGCTACTGTGAAGGGAATTGTGTCCTTGATTTGCTTCTCAACTTCACTGTTATTGGCATACAAAAAGGATAGTGATGTGTGGGCATTGAATTTATACCCTGAGAGATTTCTGTATTTCCTGATCACTTCCAGGAGTTTTGTGGTTGAGTCTCTGGGGTATTCTAAGTATAAGATCATATTATCAGAAAAGGGCAAGAGTTTGACTCCTCTCCCTGCATTTAGATGCCCTTTATATACTTCTCTTGTCTGATTGCATTGGCCTGTATTTCTAGCACTATGTTCATTAGTAATGGTGTTAGTGGACATCCTTGTCTGGTTCCAGTTCTAAATGGAAAAGCTTTCAGTTTTACTCCATTCAATATAATGTTAGCTGTGGGTTTATCATAAGCGGCTTCAATCAGCTTAAGAAATGCGCCTCCTATCTTTTTAAGTGTTCTTGTTAGAAAAGGGTGCTGAATTTTGTCAAATGCTTTTTCTGCATCTATTGAAAGGATCATATGGTTTTGGTTTTTGTTTCTTTTGATATGGGGAATTACATTTATGGACTTATGTTAAGGCATATGTTAAACCAGCCTTGCATCCCTTGGATAAAGCCTGCATGATCATGATGTATAATTTTTTAAATATGTAGCTGTAATCTATTAGCTAAGATTTTGTTGAGTATTTTTGCATTGATAATCATTAGTGAAATTAGTCTGTAGATCTTCTTTTTAGTTGGGTCTTTTTTTTGCTTTTGGAATCAAAGTGATGTTTTCTTCATAGAACGTGTTGGGGAATGTGTTCCTTCTTTCTTAGTGTTTTGGAATAAGTTCTACAGTATAGGTGCAAGCGCATCTTTGAAGATGTGATAGAATTCTATCGTGAAGACATCTGGTCCCAGTCTTTTTCCATTGGAAGCTTTTTTATTGTTTCTGCAATCTCAGTGCTTGATATTGGTCTATTCAAGAGATCCATTTCTTCCTGGTTAAGCAAAGGAATATGGTGTGATTCCAGGTATTAGTCCATTTCCTCCACATTGTCAAATTTCTGGGCATGGAGTTTTTGGTAGTAGTCAGAAATAATCTCTTGTATCTCTGTGATATCAGTTGTTATTTCCCCCTTTTCATTTCTGATTGAGGTTATTAGATATTTTACTTTTCTATTTCTGATTAACCTGTCTGATGGTTTATCAATTTTATTTATCTATTTGAAGAACCAACTTTTTGTTTCATTAATTCTCTGAATGATTCTTTTATTTTTAATTTCATTTATTTCTAATTTAATTTTGATTATTTGTTTATTTCTGTTAGGTTTGGGATTGGATTGCTCTTTTTCTTCCATTTCTTTAAGATGATTCATTAGATTGTTGATCTGCTCTCTTTTTGTTTTTTGGATGTAGGCATCTAATGCGATAAATTTCCCTTTTAGGACTGCTTGTGCAGTGTCCCACAGTTTTAGATAACTTGTGTCTTCATTGTTGCTATGCTCAAGGAAGTTAGCAATTTCTTTATAATCTCTTTCTTGAGCCAAATATAATTCAGGATAAGGTTGTTCAGTTTCCATACCTTTGTGTGGGGACAAAAATTTTTGTTGGAGTTGAGTTCCAACTTTATTGCCTTGTGGTCTTAGAAGATACAAAGTATAATGTCAATTCCTTGATTTTGTTGAGGTTTGATTTGTGTTCTAGGATATGATTGATTTTGGAGAATGTTCCATGGACCAATGAGAAGAATGTATATTCTTTAGCTTTGGGATGGAGTGTAACATGTCTATTAAACACAGTGGTTCTAGGGTCAAATTTAAGTTCCTTGCATCTTTGTTTGGTTTCCATTTAGAGGATCTCTCCAGCTCTGCAAAGTCTCTGTGCAAATCCCCTTCTATTATGGTGTTATAGGATATCATATTGTTTGGACTCATTTAGGTCTGTTTCATAAATCTGGGAGCATTTAGGTTGGGAGCGTAAATATTTAGAATTGAAATATTCTCTTATTGTATTGTTCCCTTGACCAATATGAAGTCTCAATCAATGTCTTTTTTGACTTTAATTGCTTGAAATCCACTTGTCTCTGAAAATAACATTGCAACTCTTCCTTTTTCCTGATTTCTGTTTGGCAGAAAAATTGTTTTCCATCACTTGATGCTGCATTTTAATTTGTCCTTTGAGGTTAGGTGTGTTTCCTAACCGCATATGGATGGCATGTGTTTTTTTTATTCAATCAACCAGCTTATGCCCCTTCAGTGGGGAATTCCCAAGCAATTGACATTTATTGAGAGAACTGGTAAGTATGGTGGAGTTCTTTTCATCTTATTTTGTGAAAGTCCATGGCTTAGTTTTATCTTTGCATCATTGTGGAAGCTAGGTTTTGTCCTTTAGTTTCTGGGTGTTTGGTTTGCTGGTGGTCCATTGTGATAGTCAGTGCGTGGAGTAAGTCTAAGTATTTTCTGAAGAGCTGCTTTTGTGGCAAACTTCTTCAATGTTTGCATATCAGTAAATGATTTGATTTCTTCATCAATTTGAAAGCTTAGCTTAGCAGGATACAGAATTCTGGGCCCAAAATTGTCTTGTCTGTGAATGTTAAAGGTTGATGGCAATTCTTTTCTGGCTTCAAAAGTTTAATTTGAGAAATCTGTGGTCACCCTGGTAGATTTGATCCTGTAAGTCAGTTGGTACTTACTCCTGGGTTCTTGTAGACTCTTCTCTTTTTTCTTGACTTTAGATAGGTTCCTCCCAATGCATCTTGGAGAAGCTGTTTTACTTGAGATGATCTGGAGCTTGATATCCCTCTGAAAGTAGAGTGTCAAAATCTTTGGTGTTATCTGGGAAATTTTCATTAATGATATCCTCCAGTAGTACTACCATTCCTCTGGGTGTTCTTCATCCCCTTCTGGGATACCCATAACTCATATGTTTGAATGCTTCATGAAATCTCATAATTCTCTAAGTGAACTCTCTCTCTTTCTCTCTCTCACTTTTTCTTTCTCTTTAACTGTGATATCTTAAGAATTTTATCTTCTATCTCTGAGATTCTTACTTTCTGCATGAGCTAATCTGTTATTGGTACTTTCTACTGTGTTTTTAAGTTCTCCAATTGACTGCTTCAATTCCTTATGCTCTCTATATCCTTTCTATATTCTTCATATTGTTCATCCCTTAGGTGATTTTATTTTTGGATTTCCTTTTGTTTATTTTCTACTTTCTCAGCAACTTCCTTTATTAGTTTTACCATCCACATTTTAAATTCCTGTTCTGTCATTTCTAACTTTCTTTTATAGGTATAAGCCTCTGCAGTAGCTACCTCATGATCCTTTGGGGGTGGTGCTGTGTTCTGGTTTTTCATGTTGCCAGGACTTTTCTGTTTTTTCTTCCTCATGAGTGTTTTCTATTTGTCTATTTCCCTGCTCTACTTTTACCTTTAAATTTTTCCTGCTCTTTTTTTTTTAAGCAGCTTTGCTGCTTTATTTTAATACTATTATTTTTTATTATTTGGGATTAATTGAGGGTACAAAGAATTAGTTTACACTGATCCCATTTGTTAGCTAAGTATTAGGTTACACTGATCCCTCTTATAATTGTGTCCCACCCACAAGAGGTGTGTCACATGCCATTACCCACATTCCTCATTTCTTCTCCCCACTTGCTCATTCCCCTGCCCCTCCTTGTATTAGCTCATCTACTGCCTTCATATTAGTATGGAGTATTGGATTCTTTTTTCTCCTTTCTTGTGATGCTTTATCAACAATGTGTTCCACCTCTGTCTAGGTTAATACAAAAGACGTAAAGTCTCTATCTTTTCTAATGGCTGAATAGTATTCCATGGTATACATACACCACAGCTTGTTAATCCATTCCTGGGTTGATGGGCAGTTAGGTTATTTCCATTTTTTGGTGATTGTAAATGGAGCTGTGATAAACAGTGCAAGTATCCTTATGATAGCAAATTTTTTTTTTTCTTCTGGTAGATGCCTAGTAATTGGATTGTAGGATCAAATGGATGGTTTCATTTGAGTTCTTTGAGGATTCTCCATACTTCATTCCAGAAAGGTTGTATTAGTTTGCAGTTCCAACAGCAGAGTAAAAGTGTTCCCTTCTCTCCATATCCATGCCTGTCTGGACCTCTGTGGGGTCCAGCTGATCTAGTGGGTTGCAATCACTTGCCTAATGCATCAGATTTCCACTGTTCTGGATCATACACTGTACCCAACTCACCACCACCTCGCTGTGCTCCCTGAGCTATGACTCTGGGTCAGGTCCCCATGCCAGGTATGACTGGATTCTCCCTTTTCCCCCAGCTGTTCTAGGAGAGATTAGTTGAATGATCCTTCTTGTCTGTCATCTTGCGCCTCTCACCTTGCTCTTTAAATTACCATGCCTCTGACCTAAGATGTTGAAGGGTCCTTTTGCTGTAGGACTATAAGTAAGAGAAGGATGAAGAGGAACGATTGATAAAAGGTAAAAAAAAAAAAAATAGAAAAGAGAAAGGAAAGGAGGGGAAGTAAAAGGGAAAACTGACAAAAAGAAGAGAGGAACAGAAAAAGAGACAGGAGTAATAGTGGTATACAGCAGGGTACTTTGACCCAGACTCACAAATCCAAAACTGCAGGGTTGGTTGGGTGGGTTCCCCAAGGTCAGGAGCTTTTGCCAGCCTAAGCAGACAAGTGATCCCCACCTCCACCAAATAGAGAAGAAAACCAAAAAATAGTATAAATCAAATCAAAACAAACAAAAAACTTTAAGTTATAAAATTGGGAGGAAAAAGGAATAGCAGGGGCAGAAAAACAAGTAGAAATGAAGCCCTTATTATTAAAGAAGGAACAATGAAAAGTTGTGATTTCAAGATAAAAATGAAGAAAAAAGAAAAACATTTCTAGGGGAAAAAAGTTGAAAAAAATTTTAAAACAAACAAAACCTGTCTATATATCTTGCTGTATATAGAAGATCTATGTATCTTGTGTATATATTGCCTGAGCAATAGGTGATCTTCTGGAGTAAAAGATGCTAATAACAACATTGATACAGCTGTATAAGATGAAGACTGGAAGCTTCTATCTTGCCAAGGAGACCTGGTCTTCTTTTTCTGACTTCTTTGCCATGAAACCCTGCAGGGTAGGGATCCTGAAGCTCTCCTTAACCTGCTTAACAGACACATATCAACCTTTGCAAACCAAGTTCCTTTGCCATACAGTGGCTTTTTCCCAATAAAGTATGTGTTGCTTAAATCTCCCGAGGAGTAACTGCCCTGTTTTTCAGGTGCACCAGAACTTCCCTCCCAGTGAGACCCTGAGGGCTGTGGCTGTCCTATTGCTGAACATTGAAAGATCCGCTTCACCCAGTGATTCAGTCCTCGCCCCTGGTTTTTGTTCAAAATCACTCGCTCATTTACCCAGCTCCCCCAAGATAACTTAACCAAGTGCCCAGGTTCAAAAAATAAAAAACAAACAAACAACAACAAAAATCCTAAAGGACAAGTCTTCTCTGTCTGGAAACTGCTACCACTGCTGCTTCTACACCAGCTGACCTCTACTGGTCTTGTAAGTACTTGTCCTTGAGCTGCTTCTCTACTGCTTCCATCCTTCTCTTAGAGTCTTGAAATCTCCTACTATCTCCCTTTGTCCTCAAGGGGATGTTTCTGGGCAAAGCCCACAAGCCAGAGGTGCCTGGAATCTTTCTCACTATGCATGGCTGCAAAGAAGCTGTCTCTAGTTCACCATCTTGCTCCATCCCCCAACATTTATTAACATCTACTTTTCTTGCTTTATTTTAGAATTTATGTCACTTAAAATCAGAAGAATAAAGATTTCGCTGCTTCTTCAATTATTCTATGAATTACTTATACTGCATAACAACATTTCCCAAATAATAGTGGCTTCCAAAACTTTTCCACTCACATTAGATGACTTAATGGTCACCTGGGATCCTGTTAATCTTGTCAGGGCTTGGTGAGTTTGTTAGACTGTACACATCTTCTCACTGTGGAAACCAGGCTCTTTGGGGCATGTGGTGCTTATGGTAAGAGGTAAATACAAGAAGTCCCTAGACAAGCTATGCTATGCCATGTAGAGAAACAATTGCTTTCTTTGTACTTGAATATTTCCACTGTGTTTCTGTCAGTATGGGTAAACTGGATACAAATTATTTTAGTGAGTTTTTTGTCTAAATATATTTTATTCTTTTCTTTAATTTAATTGATTTTATTATTTAAAGCAGTTTTATTGATTTAGCAATAGAACCTTGCTATGTTCTCCAGGCTAGACTTGGATTCCTGGTCTCAAGCAATCCTCCTACTTCAGCTTTTCAAACAGCTGGGGCAATAGGAGTACACCATAACATCTACCTTATTGCCTTTTATTTTGGGGGATGTTTTTATTCAGTATAGAAATTTAAGATGGCATAGTCCCTTTGCCCAAAAAACCTTTAATATGTAATTCTACTGCCACTGGCTTCCATAATTTCTGTAGAAAAATCAGCCATAAATCCTGTTTTTGTTTCTACAAAGATGTCTTAATACACTAATGCCATTAAGATTTTCCCTTTTATTTTTGCTTCAAGGGTTTTCTGTAGTTTTTGCTATGACATAAATAGTTATAGCAACCATTCTTTGAGTTCATGAAACATTTTAAATCTGTAGATTTATTCATTTACTTCAACAGTTTTAGAAAAGTCTAGCCATTGTCCCTTCAAATATTGCTTCCCCTCCCTCATTCTCCCACTCTCCTTTCTTTTTGACTCTAACTATGTATATTTAAAAAATATCAGTTTTGTATATAATTAAATACTTTTCTCTAATTTCCTCATTTTTTTTCTCTGACCTTCATTCTGAATATTTTCTAATATTCCTTTTCCAGTTTACTACTCCTGTCTTTTGCTATGTTTATTCTGCTTTTAAGTCCATGTTCTGATTCATAAGTTAAGTTATAATGTTTAGTTTTAATATAAATCTGATTCTTATCTATAGGCTGCAATGTTATGTTGGTAGTCTCTTTCTTTTTATCTAGTGTTTCCAATTTCTTTTATTTTCCTATAGGTTAATTTGTTTGATAGAGATATCTCTAAGATCTCTATAATTCATGGATTTGCTTATATTGTTTTTAAGTTTTTATTGGCCCTAGTCATTCTCCTCCCTTTATCTTAGACACTTGATAAGATTTTATTAGATCTTGTATATTATTATGAAAAGTCTTTGGGTGATGTTATTTTTCAGGGATGGTTTCTTGTTTCCGTTGATAAATTAAATTTTTACCAAATATTCTAATTCAATTAGAGACTGGGTTGACTTGAGTTTTAGTTAATCTCTAACTTTTTTTAGTTTGGATTTCCCAGGGTATAGCCTTTCAACAATTCCAAATGAGAGGCCAGTGTGCTAATCAAGTTCCCTCCATCTGCTGAGTCCTGAACTCTGACCATTGTTTTCTTATTATATAAGATTGATAAAATATCTCTTTTTCTTTTAAGAGTTATTATTTATTTTGCTTCATACACTCTGTCCCATTCAGCTTTAGAATTTAACACATGTTTTCAGGAGAAACCAGCGAGTATTGTTTTCCCTTCTCACTCTGATCTTGGTTCCAGTCAACTTTAATTTTCATGTCTTCAATCCCAGCATTTTAAAAAAAATTATGCTTATCTCTTCCCTTTAATAGCAGCCCTTTGCTCAGACTTTCTCTTGGGTCTTCAGGCTTTTCTTGCCCAGTGAGATTTGAAAAATGCTCTAGGGAAAAACTTGACTGCTGATTGTCTTCTTATCATTTTGTGTAATTGTCTTTTTAAGGATTTTGACTATTTACATCATGGTTACCTTAGAATTAGAATCTCTCCAATGTCTTTAAATAGTTGGTTTTTTTGTTTGTTTGTTTGTTTTAGTTTTTCTGCTACATTTTGCTGTCTGTGAGAGCATCTGCCTATTGCATGCAACACCATCAAAACATGAAGATCAATGTTCTATATACTTCTCAAAGGACAGCATTGCTGAAGGAACAGAAAATATTTAACCCCACAATTTCCTAGTAATAGTTAAAGATCAGTCTTATGAGTTTTGCCACTAACAGGTACCTCAGAGAGTTCTGTTTTTCACAGCATTTGAAAAGAGCTCAAAAGACAAAAAGGAAATGTAAATCTTTCTCTTTTAAAATTGCTTTTGAGAATCTACCTTGTACAGCCTTAATGAGTTCCTGAGTGAATAGCAGATGTGTAAGGATCAGGCTTCAGCTAATACCCAGGGCAGAGTCATATCTCCTGTGATAGAGACTGTCTCCAACTAAATTCATGGGCACAAGTTCAGACTTTGACATTCTACCACTGCTTCTGTTATCATCCCTGGCTAAGAAGAGATAAGATGCAGATAAAGCAGTTTCACAGTACTCCGTGAAATTTGGTTACTGCCATAAACTGTCATCACCTAAATAAAAAGCCTGAGTTTGTGCTTTGCCCTACCAACACTATATCCCTGTTTTTCACAGTGTTAGCCCTTTCTGTGTCTAGAAAAATAAAATATACTTTTTATTTTTTCTCTTCTAATCGTTGTCTAGAGAATATTTTTTCAAAAGCCGCAGACAGTAACTCACAGCCTAACACTTTCCAAAATATATTACTTTCCAGCTCTAAGCCATTTTAAAAGAAGATGGTGGCTTTGAAAGATGAACCATATTACTCTAAGAAATCCTAGAATTCTGCAAAAATTAGAGTATTAGAGTATATATTTAGTAGGAAAATTAAAGTTCTACCCCTTGTGACACTGAATTTTCTGCGAAGAATGCAAAGAGAAAGAAAATCAGTGTTAAAAACAATGTGTTGAACATATATGATATGATGGATTTTATCAAGTCACTGAGAAAGTGGTTAATACTAGCATCTTTATAGAGTGATATTTCTTTAGAATTCAGTCTCTTGATTTCTTATGGGAGTAGAAAAACTGTCCTCATCTAAATATTTTCTTTTTCTTTCTTTCTTTCTTTTTTTTTTTTTTTTGCTAAAACCATAGAGAATAACTCAAATTAAATTACTTCCCCTTCCCCATTTTAAATGTTTGGTAAAATCAGAATGCTGTAATTTTCAAAATACGTTTTAATATTCACAAATTTTCTCTAAATGAAAAGAACCCATATACAATACCATATTGAAGTGATCTTCAGCCATGAAAAAGAAAACATATACTAATATTTCACCACTTTCTATACTTATAATAAGGCTTAGGAGATTCCAACACATTGCAATATCAATAAGCAAATACAAAACTATAATAACTTAGCAAAAGATGCTATAATAATAAACAAAAATGAAAATAATTTAGACTTCATAGCAGTTGAAAAACTTACTAAACAGTTTATTTTTTCTTAAAATACAGAAAATTTATAACACGATTTCATAATGATTTAGTAGAAATTGAAAAGCAATTATAAGTGTAAAATTTGTGTTAAAGCAGACAAAAAATATAAAACAAGATTTCATAATGAATTAACATTTTATTTGGTAATTATAACTTTGAAGGAAAAATTCAGGAATTGAGAAAAAGATAACCTGATAAGAGGAAATTATAACTGGATAATAAAAATACCAAAGAAGATTGATGGAACCCAGGAAAGAAGTGAAAAATGATTCATCTCTTTAATTTGATCTTCAACAAGTGCCACTGTGCTTTGCTTTGGGAAATGGAACATTTCCAAAACAATAATTTCTCATAAAACTCTCCATGATGATAGAAATTTACCATAATTGTGCTGTCCAATAAAATAACCACAAGTCACATGTGGCTATTGAGCACTTAACATGTGGCTAGTGTTGACTGAGGGATTGCATTTTTAATTTTATTTAAATTTTAATTATATTTAAATTTACCATTATCTAGCTACATGTGCCTACTTCACAGTACAGTTCTAAAGTTCTTTCTCATTTTGACCCACAGATTATTCTGGAATTTAAATTTATCTATAAACCTGTATTTGTGTATAGGTGAGTGGTCTCAAGATTTTGAGATTACTGGTATTGTACTTTCCTTAGTCTATTAAAATATATCCTCACCACCCCAACCAATTTTGCAAGAAGTAAATAACCAAAATAATTATTTGATCACATCATCTATTTTCATTTTTTTCATTCTATCTTCTATTCTTTCTTTCTTTTTTCTTGTTTATATTGTTTCAGGTTAATTACAGGTACAAAGAATTAAGTTACTGTGTTTACATTTGTTAGATAAAGTCTCTCTTATGATTATGTCCTGTCCCCAAGAGGTGTGCCATATACCCTATCATTGTTTCCATTCATTGGGAGCACACCCATCTCCCTCCCTTCTCCCTTCTTCCCACTCCCTCATTTCCCCCCACCTTGAATTAATTTGAGTTTTTCTTTTCTGAGGGTTTGTATTGGATCATCTACTGCCTTCATATTAGAAATGAGTACAATGGATTCTTGCTTCTCCATTCTTGTGATACTTTACTGAGAAGAATGTGTTCCAACTTCATCCAGATTAAGCCATTTTAAAAGAAGATGGTTAATAGTCTCCTTTTTTAATGGCTGAATAGTATTCCACAGTATACATATACCACAGCTTGTTAATACATTCCTGGGTTCTTGGGCATTTAATTTGTTTCCACATTTTGGTGATTATAAATTGAGCCATGATAAACAATCTAGTGCAAATGTTCTTATGATAAAATTTTATTTCTTTCTTTTCAAATTAAAACCTTTCCTGATCCTCATGTCTAATTCTTGTCAATGCACACCCTTAGTTCTGATTGTTCCCTTGGCATGGTTTTGTTGCCCCATCCTGAGCTCTGGCAGGTTCTGAAATATCTTCTTGGTGTTTTCTTGCTTCTTGGTCCTTTGATAGTGTTGCTTTTTAGTTTTTGTTTCTTCAATCTATTTCTAATTCAGAATTTCCATAGTAATTGAATTTAGTGAGTTTAGATGTGGAGAACGGGTTGCTATGGTTTCAGCTGGATCAAACATTATAAAAATCAATGAAACAATCTTAAAATAGAATCATTTCTTGGCTATTCTGTGTGAGTAGATCTGGCAATATCATGAACTGTTTTAGAATAATTTTATTCAAAAACTTTGGAAGTGATTCCATGTAATTCCTGGTATATAGTGAAGTCTTAGTGTAGCTGTACATATGTCAACCACATCTCTGATGCACTTGGGAATGAGTCACTTAGAGGTTATACAATTTTAAGCAAGTTATTAAATTACCGTGGGCATTTATTTTCTCAATTAAAATAATAAATCATTAGTTTCAACTACCTCACATAGTAGTTATCAAGCATAGAAAAAGCAGTAAATCTTTATAAATTGTAAATTAATGTTTATATTATTTTATGATATTTTGACCATATACATTTTTTAATACTGAGTATGGGTCCAGCTGAACATTGTTACTATAGCCTTCTATAATAGTCCCTTTAAATTCTTAAACATTTTGCTTTCTGAACACAGTTCCCACTGGTTTGAATAGTACTAAATTAAAACAAAATAGAATCTTAAACTTGTAATCAGGTTTTAAGAGGGAGGAGTATTCTATTACAGCTAATTTTACATATTATTTATCATGGAGCTTACCACAACCTCTGCAGGTGATGCCTGCTGGTTAAGTGAACTATTGGAAAATACTAATTTTCTTCTGATAATGAATGGTAGGAAATATTCTATAATTAGGTTAAGAGGTATGCTGGGCCTATTAATCAAGTTGTTTATAAATACACACAGATACTGGAAAGTTATATGTAATTAATAGCTTTGACTTCCAAAGATCTACAGGTAGATATTTGGGTTCTCATGAAACAACTGATAACATTACTTATTATTTTAAAATCTTGAAAATAAAACTCATTTAGTCTATTTATGTATTTAAAATTCAATTGTAATAACAAAATTAGGGTTAGTAGAGCAAAAATCTTTTCTGGTTTTGTGAGGATTAAATGAAGTAATTGAATTAAATGAATGTAAATATAAAGCATAATAACTGGTACATATTTAAGTACTCAATAAAGGATAACTATTGTGTACTTGTGAATGACCACATATAATTACCAAAATTCTCATGTCTATGGTCTGTGGTTATGTCTATGGTACATAATGCAAGGGTACTTGTTGGATCTATTAGTATAGAGTATAAATGTCTTAACACAATAATTAAGTAAATGAGATGAGTTATATATTAACCAGTGTGATGTAAGTGTTCCTAATTCTATATGAAATCAGCACATTGTACCCCATAAATGCATTAATGTATACGTGATCTATGTGTTTATGATTTAATACAAAAAAGGTAGCCTTTATTCTGAAAATCAAGTTAATTCTTTTAAATCTTAGTCTACATATCTTAAGAATCAGTCAAATCTTTTTACTGATAGAGAACATTTATTTTATGACGGGTATAAGTATTGCTCTTCTTAAATGAAGACAGAGTCTAAAATGAACATTGAGGTTGAATACAACTTTGGGACTGGCATTTTCACAAAAAAGGAACCAAAAGCATAATTTTACAGAATACACTGTGATATTGTTATTGAGATAAGGGGCTTTTTGGCTCCAAATCAGGTTAGATTATTGCCCATTATTTAAGGGTGCAATAGGCGAATACTTAGTTGCCTATTCATAGAAACCATTTTTTCTTTTTGGCTATTTATTTAATGTGCCACTTAAGGAAGTTTACCACTGCAATAATATGGTGCATGTGGGTCTGGGAACATCATGGCATAAAACTCTTTGAACAGAACAGAGGATGGTCTCAACATGAGGTGGCATGCATAGGCTTTCTTTGTATTCTGTACCTTGACAACAATTTATGATGTTTGCAATAGTTCAAAACAAGTAAAACTATGGGTTTTGTTTCATAATTCATAATGTGGTTGGTGTCATGTGTTTTTGTCTTCCCTTTCTTCTTTTGGCCAGATTAATAGTATTTCCAACAGTTACATGTTTTCTCTCTGGAATACCAATATGTTAAAATAGGATGTTACCAACCGGAGGCCCTTCTATAGCTCATTGAAATTGTTTATCCTGATTTCTACTTTATTGCTCACTTCATAGAACATTTAATCTTCTTTTAGTAATAGATAAGTTCTGAAGAACTTGGAAACATTAACACCAGCATATTAGCTTTCTGTGAGTGAAATAACAAAGTACCACAACTGGGTGGAGTAAACAATAGAAATGTGTTGTCTCAACAGCTCTGGAGACTAGAAGTCCAAGATTAAGGGGTCATCAGAACTGGTTCTTTCCAAAGACTTTCCGAGAAATCTGTTCCATGCCTCTCATGTCATCTAGTTGGTAATCTTTAGCCTTTCTTGAGTTTTAAAAGTATCATCTTGATCTCTGTCTTCAGCTCCACATGGCATTTGCCTTGGGTGTGTTTCTGTCTCCATACTTCCCTTTTTTATTTGGACATGAGTCATGTTGGATTATAATACCTAATGACTTCATTTTAACTTGGTTACCGCTGTAAAGACCTTATCTCCAAAGAGCCCACATTCTGAGGGACTGGGGATTAGGGCATATGAATTTTAGGGGGAGCATAATTCAACCCATAAAAATACATCACCCTAGCTAAATTTTTTTTAAAAGCATAACTGATAATCGTAATCTAGCATGAAAGGCAAATGCACTTTTTCCTTATCTGGATGTTAGGGAGAGGATGGAAAAATATCACTAAGCAATTATAATTCCAGAATTTTTAGGTACAATTCAGATTGAGATTGCAAGAATAAATGAAGTTATTTATTAAATAATAGTAATCATAAATATCACCCCAACAGTGCTAGGAAAATGCTAACATCATTTAAATACCAAAGGATATGCCATCATTTGTTGACTCTTGTTTTAGCCATTTCTTCAAAATTTTTCCATTTTTTTCTTCTTTTGACTCCTCTCTCTTCATCTTCTCATTATTTGTCTCTCTTCATTATCTAAAATCATTATATGGCCAATGCCAATGTTAGCACATTTACCCCTTCACTTTAAATTATTTTGAGAAATAATAAATGGGAAGTGGAGATAAATATCATTTTTGAGAAATTCTGGTGTATATATACACTAATACATGAAAAAATTCTAGCAAATAACCTAAGTCATCCTACCCACATTGCCTCTGTGAAAAATCTCACCATCTTCTTCCTCCATTGGTGGGTGTGAGTGAAAATCTGGAAGAAAGAAAAGGACAATGATATCTATGTTTATGTCTACCTAGGTGTTGCTGTGAGTTTGTGACTCACTGCTTCATGTTTTCTTAGTAAGGGTCATTTCACATATTTCTGGACATATTTCAAGTGGGCTATATGGTTAGTTGACCTTGTAATCTTGTGTTTGTGCCAAGTGTTATATTAATAAGAAGTCTGACTACAATTACAAATTTTCTGAGAAACTGTTTATTCAAGGAAATCATCTCTGCTTTTGGTTATAACTATTTGAAAAAAAACAGATGCTAAGTGAGCCACAAATTATGGCAGAGCAAAAGTTCCTTTCTCTCTGTCATCTTATCCATAACGAATGTGCAGGTTTAAAGCATTGAACCCAAGCTCATGATACGCTTTAGATTCTCTCTCTATTAATAGAGCAGCACCACTTACCAAACCATGACAAGCAAGATGAACTGCTTGTCATATGGCCATTTTATTTACGTACAATTTAGGATGGTCCTGGCTCTCTTGTGTGCCCTTATGTGTGGGAGAATTGCTCTGCAAGTGTGCATTTCTTACAGCTGAGAACAATGCAATGGGATGTAGGATACAGTCAAAGCTATATCCATCTGAGGGAGATAGAGAGATTGATTCTTATGAAGAAAATATGACAATGTCTTATAAAAGGCACTAGTAATAACTTAATTGCACTATCATTGTATGAAATAAATGTATATGCAACACACAGTGAGACACATGTGCATGTGAAGAAAAATTCAACTGTAAAATATGAAAAATTGCTTAAACTTTCAGAAAAAATTCAGGTAAACCTGGCTAGAATGAGGAACAGATGTCTTTACCTAAGATTGGGATTTGGAATTAATTTGTAAATGAGTAACCCCAGGTAACTGTTATAGAGTAGCAAGAGATCCTTTGTTAGCTATAAAATCAACAGATACCCAGACTGTTGCCAAGGTAGTTGTCAATAGACTGATTTCTGCCTAAATTGTGAGAAATCACAATTTTTGTTTTGTTTTTAAACTGTAGGTCTTGTTCAGGATTGGTGAAATTCCTGGAATTGCCTAAAATATTTTTTAATGTATGTATTTAATCCTATACCTACCACCACATTCAATCACACTCCACAAAATATATAGCCAAAACTGGGAAGAAATCTGTATGTTGATATAGACTTTATGGTAACATAAATGTGTTTTAATAGAAGTGTATTGTGAATGAACAAGCAGAAATGAGTTGTAATGAGGCCAGTTATATAGAGATGATTCAAAGGGGAACAAAATAAACATATGACTCATTTCCATCTTTCCTTTTTCTTTTTTAATCCAGGTTGCAGTTTATAAAATTTTTCTTCCTGTGTTATCACACATAATGGATTTGTCAGCCTTCTACTCAAGGTATATAAGGGGAACTTTTGATCTTATATCGTTACTTTGTATATATATTTTGTTTACTACATATACCCTTGATTCCAGCTCATATATATATTTTGCAGCTAGGTAAGATATTCATGGACATCCAACCAGTGCTAAAGATTATTTTTTCTAGTTTAAGGAGAATATGGGTAGTTTCTCAGACACACTCTGGAAACGCTTAAAAGTGTGAGCTCGATACCACTCAGGGATTTCACAAAAGGAAAACTCAGTTGTTAGCTCTAAAATCATCCCATCACTGGTATACTGCATTTTAGACATTAAAACCACATCTTTGTCCCTTTCACTGCAATAAGCTCATTCCAGTGGTGGACTTTTAGAGTATCTGTCTCTATCTCAGTTTAGAGAAAAATTCTAATTTTCTTGTCCAATATTTGCTTCTTTATCTATAAGTCACAGTGGCTGTTTCTTGGTGCCTAAAGAAGGTGAAGAGATGGAATTTGCAGAAGAAATACCAAGTTGATTATTCTGAGAGCTTCAAACAATACTGTTTTACTGAAAAAATATGTGCTTTAAAATATCATGTTATGGCCAGGCACAATGGCTTATACCTGTAATACCAGCACTCTGGGAGGCCAAGATGGATGGATTACTTGAGCTCAGAGTTTGAGACCAGCTTGAGCAAGAGTGAGCTCCTATCTCTATTAAAAATAGAAAAAACTAAGGTAAGAGTATCTCTTGAGTTCAAGAGTTTGAGGTTGCTCTGAGCTCTGACACCACGGCACTCTGCCCAGGGTGAGAGTGAGACTCTAAATAAATAAATAAATAAAATAAAATAGCATGTTGTCTTCCTTCAGTGAATTTCCCTATAGTTTGTCTTAAAGGGATAAAAAAACGAATCTGACATCTCACGTACTTTCATTTCTAACTGAAATAAAGTTTCACTTAAAAAAAGAAAACAAGTTAAAATATTTTCTATTCTGAAGTTCTTAAATGGTCTTACTGTATGGTTAAAGTTGTTAGCAGCTTTAAGTACCATGATGTACAAGAATCCAACATGCAACTTGCAGAACTACTAACTGGTATAGTCTTTTCACTTTGATTAATTGTGTACTT
The DNA here is from genome assembly GCA_963574655.1 of Perodicticus potto. Classification (NCBI taxonomy): domain Eukaryota; kingdom Metazoa; phylum Chordata; class Mammalia; order Primates; family Lorisidae; genus Perodicticus; species Perodicticus potto. Next base: position 40,696 of record CAUYRH010002928.1, read on the forward strand.
GGCTCATCTTTTATTGATGAATGTATATTCCAGAGATCCCAAATATTATTCACACTGTTCAGCAGCTTGGGCATAGTAAATACCTACATTGAGCTTATTGGTATAGGGGACGTGTTTATGTTGAATGGTTTAAAGTGAAGCCTGAAGTTGCTGTCATTTGCATTTTCACTCCTCCTGCCTGTTTCAAAATTTTCTCCACTGTCCATGATGACGTCTGTTACCTTTAAGACTTCTCTCAGTCTTAAATTTTAATTTTTAATTTAGAAATTTTAATTTTAAAATTTCTAATTTTTAATTTTCAATTAAAATTATTCAATAATTTTAATAAATTTAATAAATTGAATAATTGTAATAATTTTAATAAAAATAATAATTTTAATAAAAAGCTATAGACATTCTATGACCTTATAAAATGTTGATCATGGAGTGATCCAAATGTTGTCTAATTGCGTGTGTCTAAAAGTTCACCTACCAAAAAGGATAATCGGGATCCACATATTTGTACTTGACAAAGATTTATTTATTTATTTTTTAATTTTTTATTATTTATTTATTTTTGTTTGAGATCTAAGCAGGAAAAGACTTTTCTATTAAATGCACTTTAAAATGTTATCCCAGTAGTCAATGAACATACAGATACTGACTGATCCCAGGCTAGAGCAATGGTAGACCTGAAGAGTCTAAAGTCAGGTGTGTGTAGGTTACAGACAGAAGATACATCAATGTGAGCCCAAAACAGAATGGAGAAAACACTTTCATGTAGATACAGTCTGTACAGAAGAAAGACTATTTTTCTAGACCAGGGATGGGGAAACTTGTCATGTTGGAAGGCTGAATTAATTTAGCTATAATCAAATAAGGTCACATTTAAGAAACTTCAATTAGATATACTTAAAATGCACATTATTTTGTAAAAATATAACTACTATGTACCTAATAATTTTAAAAAATGAAAACTGTTACTTTTAAAGTTAAAAAAACTTTTAGTGATTTTGTCATTGCTTCTTGTTGGAAATTATTTGAATACTTGGGTGCAATATGAAGGTCTGCCGTTTCCATTTATTCTGTAGATGGATATCAGTCATTTATAATTTTAAGGGTCTCTTGATTTGGGTTAGGTGGGAGAATATAAATTCACAGCAACAAGTGGTTGAAAAACAAGAAGGCACTTTGGGGGCATGTTGCAAAAAAGTGTTTTTTCTACTTCATTTTCCCATATTTTAATTGACTCTTTGTTGGTATCAAACAATGATGTTAAAATGTCATCTGCTGAGAGTTCAACTCATGTCATCTGTAGTCCTTTAGGTGCCTTGGTGATATCAGCTGGGTGAGGCTGAAATGCTAATTTGAATGGGAAGTAATGATTCTCAAAGTCAGAGAACCTTTCGTTTCATTCTCTAATTAATAGGTCTATAACAGCTGTGTATTCTTCAAATGATTTGTATATATCACCCTGCTTATCAGTGATGGTCTTTGCTAACAGGGGAAAATGTTCACTTGGGAATTCCTTTTGAAGAAGATGTGTTTTGAAAGAGAGAGGTTTTTTAAAAAAAATGCTTAGATTTAGAAGTTTTCTCCTAAAACTTCTAAATACGGATCAAAATTTTTCTCACAAAGTAATGAGAAAGTCTCTTGAATGTTATCGCAATCAGGTTGATGAAAATATCTCTGATTGTATCTGAAGCCCGTACACTGTACCCCATGACTGAATTATTGTACACAGATTTGATTCAATAAAAAAAAATAATAATAATAATTATTTTAGGTGTTGCTGATTATACTATGATATAAATTTACCCTGTTTTTCTCCTCTTTTATTATAGTTGACACATAATAATTATGTGTTTATAGGAGACAGTGTGATATTTTGATGCATGTTTTAATATAATATGTAATAATCAAATTAGGAGAATTAGGATATTCATAACCTCAATCTATTACCATTTTTTTGTCTTGGGAACACTTAATATTCTCCCTTCTAACCATCTGAAATTACATAGTACTATATATTTTTGTGAACAATTTTCATACTATACTACAATAATATGAAAAATTAGAATTTATTCCTCTTATCTAGCTATAATTTATTTTATCCATTAACTAATCTCTATCTTTCCCTTCCTCCTGTCCTTCCAAGACTTTAATGAACATAATGCTGCACTCCACTACTAGGAACTCAATTTTTAGCTTCCACATTTGAGTGAGAATGTGCAATATTTATTTTTCTGTGCCTGACTTAACATTATCTTCTCCATGTTCATCCATGTTGCTGAAAATGACAGGATTTCATTTCTCATATATATACACATATATATTCATATATATATATATAATTATATGCAGAAAACATTATTCATTCATCTGTTGATGGGTATTGATGTTGATTTAAATTCTTAATTATCACGAATAATGCTGCAATAAACATGGGATGCAGGGTCTCTTGTATGTTGATTTCCTTTCTTTCAGATAAATACCAAGTAGTGGATTGCTGGATTATATGGCAGTTTTAATTTTAGGTTTTTGAGAAACCTTCATAATATTTTCCATAATGGGCTATACTAATTTCGATTCCAACCTACAATGTATGAGAGTTACCTTTTGTTTGCATTCTTGTCAGCATTTGTTATTTCTTGTCTTTTTTTTTTTTATAATAGTCATTCTAGCAGAGGTGAAATAATACTTCATTTGGTATTGATTTATATTTTCCTTATTATTAGGGATGTTACAATTTCTTTATTTCAAGTCTATTCAGATCCATTGGCCATTTGCT
>CAUYRH010002931.1:0-25345 GCA_963574655.1 Perodicticus potto
GTGGCATCACAGCTCACAGCAACCTCCAATTCCTGGGCTCAAGCGAGTCTCTTGCCTCCGCCTCCCAAGTAGCTGGGACTACAGGCGCCCGCCACAACGCCCGGCCATTTTTTGGTTGCAGCCGTCGTTGTTTGGCGGGCCGGGCTGGATTCGAACCTGCCAGCTCAGGTGTACATGACTGGCGCCTTAGCCCGTTGAGCCACAGGCGCCGAGCCATTTTTTTTTTTTGAGACAAGAGTCTCACTATGTCGCCCTCAGTAGATTGTGGTGGCGTCACAGCTCATAGCAACCTCCAACTCTTGAGCTTAAGTGATTCTCTTGCCTCAGTCTCCCAAGTAGCTGGGGCTATAGGTGCCCGCCACAATGCCCGGCTATTTTTTTGTTGTAGTTGTCATTTTTGTTTGATGGGCCCGGCTGGATTCGAACCCGCCAGCTCTGCTGTATGCGGCAGGCACTCTAGCCGCTGAGCTACAGGCGCCAAGCCTGCCTTCTAAATTTTATCATCAGACTAGCTAACATCTTTGTAAAAAGCCGTGCAGGGAGGGTGAGGCCTTTCTGATTTTAGCATGGCTATTTAACGCTGATTGTTGAAGGTTTAAAACTAAATCTTCACTTACATGACTGTAGGATGAGTGGGCTTATATGTTAACTCTCTAAACCTGTGGAACCCGGGTGTTACTGACAGGCATCGTGTGTTCACTTGAGAAGAATTTGGTGCTAAGTACTTGGATGTGGTAGGGATCTGTTAAGTAGGGATTTTTTCCTGTTTTTTTTTTCAGTAACATTTTCCCCTGTGGAGCTTCTGTATTGCTATTTATAAAAGCGTGGGTGCTTTAAAGTTATTGGAGGGCATAAGCATGACTGTAACACGCTGTGCATCTGAGATCTTCCTTTTTACAGGATCTGCACAATTTAGACCTAATGATCGGCATTGCTTCTGCGGGCATTGCTGTGTACCGAAAATACATTTGCACAAGTTTCTATCCTTGGTAAGTGCAAACAATTCTAATTCTTTTCTGAATCATGCTTTGGAAATATGCTGAACAAAATAATCTTACCTCTAATTTTAAACTTTTATTTCTAAAGAAGGAGTAGAGAATTTTTTTCAAGTTTTCCCACCTCTGCCCTCTGAATTTGATCCAGATTTGGTACTCGGGAAAATTCGAGTTTGGTTTTACATTACCATTCCCTTCCCCCCAGTCACCGTGGGCTTGGGATATTCTAGGGCAGTGGTTCTCAACCTTCCTAATGCCGGGATGTATTTTCATTGTTACAAAGGGATTGTGACCCACAGGTTGAGAACCTACTCTAGGAAAACATGGTGGATAAAATGGCACAAGGCAGGTCTTAGAGTTAAGGAATTCTTCCTGGGAAGTGCATTGGCCAGAATTCAGAGGAGCGCTTTCTCTGTGGGTACAGACTGTATTTTTAGTTCTGTTCCTTAGTTATTAATTGAACCTTTACCAAGTGTCTGGACGTGTTCTAAACACCAAGGGGACCCGCAGACATGTGTAGCCGAGTGCTTGCCCTCTGAGCTCATGGACCTGGTGGGAAGAGAGAACTTCCCTAGGGCAGCCTGTCATGGCCTATTTATGAGTTGAACTGAGTTTTAGAGATACATTTGAGTTTACTGTGCCAGGCAACAGGCAGCTTTCTCCATAAATGACAGCGTGACAGGGTGCAGAATAGAGGTGGGACGGATTTGCCAGGTAGGTTAAGGAGGGTGAGTGCTGTAGGCAGTGGGAGATGAAGCAGCAGAAGGATAAACTTGTAAAAGACTTGAAGGTTTGGCAAAACAACAGCAGCAAGGAAGGAGATTAGGGAAAAGGGTAAGAGAAGATTGAGTGCCAGGTTGGTGTCACACAGAGTTTGACCCTTGGCTCCTCACCTTGGGACACACACCTTCATTAATTGGCACACGGACATGTCCTTTGCATCATTATTTATCACCTTAAAAATCCTGTAAATGACTTACATAGGTCGTAATAGAACAGCAGTCATCCTTAGTGCTGTGTCCCAAGTCATGTTCTGTGTATTTTACTTGATTTCCCTCAGTTAAACCTGACATAGGCACTGTTGCTGGCCACGGTTTCACAGAGGAGGAAACTGAAGTGCAAAGAAGTAAGAGCTAGTCCGGGGTCACACAGCTAACAATTGGTATAGTGGAAGCTCACGTTCAGAGACTGTAACTCCAGAGCCTATGCATTTTTTTCCACCACAAGAAATTATATTTGTGGGAATACAAACAGGATATACACTGTAGACACTCATTTTTCTTTCTTTTTTTTAGAGACAGAGTCTCACTTTATTGCCCTCGGTAGAGTGCTGTGGCATCACATCTCACAGCAACCTCCGACTCCTGGGCTTAGGTGATTCTCTTGCCTCAGCCTCCCAAGTAGCTGGGACTATAGGTGCCCGCCACAATGCCCAGCTATTTTTTGTTGCAGTGTGGCCAGGGCCAGGTTTGAACCTATCACCCTCAGTATATGGGGCCTGCGCCCTACCGACTGAGCCATAGGCACTGCCCTAGACACTCATTTTTCAATTAAGTTTCACTATAGCTATTTTCCAAAACAAACAAAAAAAAAGTAACAGCCCTGTTCAGTTTGACAGGAAAACCAGTGTAGCAGATGACACCTTTCTTTCCCTTAGTCTCTGTTAAAAGGCCCTTGTGGGAAGCAAGAAACCCAAGCCTGGGCTTGGCTGGCAGGGATATGGCCGGGACAGCTCTCTGGCCTGCTGAGACAAGGATCGTGCTAAGCAGAGGGCACACGCTGGGCACGGGGCTTATTTCTCCAGGTGCCACAGGCCTAGAGCCACCTGGTCCAGCTCTGTGTGTGGCTGAACCATCACATTGCAGAGAAGATGTAAGCCCCATGAGGACGTTCCAAGAGGGAAGCAGGGAACTTGGTCAAGAGAAGCAGATTTGTAAAACAGAAAATCTTTTCATCAGTACCTGCAGGGACCCTCCAACCTGCAGGATGCCCCAGAGGCCTGCTAAGCCTCCCTAACCTTTCGGCATCAAGCCTTGGCTCTTGCCTCTAGTGCAATCCTCAAAGATCAGTGGAGAGGCCAGTACCAAATAGTGACCCCAGGGTGACAAGAGAGGTGTGTGGGCAATGCCCGTGGAGGTCAGGACATAGGAAGGGCCCTGAGCCTGCAGAGGTAGCACTAACCAGTAGTGAAGGCCAACTAGGCTTTGGCCCATGGGCATAAATTCCAGGGCAGAGGTGTGGGTTATTGGCCCAGGACAAGAGAGAAGAGGTGTAGTGAGTCAAAGGGAGGCAGCCAGTCAGCCTGGAGCAGGCTGTGGGCATGTTAAGTGGCAGGAGACAGGCTGCACATGACCAGAAGAACGCAGGCTCCGTCCTCAGTGGTCTTATGAGACACTGGGCTTTCCTGCGTGCAGTGGTCACAACTCTAGTGATTTAGGGATATGTCGCATCATTTATTTGGTTCTTATCTCCCACTCATTAGATTATAAGCCTCCAAATGGCAGTGACCTACTCTCTCCCTCCCTTGATACCCAGGTCCCGTGCAGGACTTAGTATATGAGACTCTGCATTTTTTTTTTCTTATGAATGAATGGAGGGCTGTAGGGAGCCACTGGAAGGCCTCATGCCTTGAAACAAGGTATCAGTGCATGATGAGATTTGCTCCAGGAAAGGAAGCTGTCAAATTTGGAAGTTGGGAGCCAGCACAGGAAGAAGACACTGAGCTGGGGCCCTGGGAAGTATAGGAGGTGCACCAGGCCTCCCCCTGTATGTAAAGCCAGTGAGAGAGCAAAAAGGTGCATAGACCCCCTCCTGGGCTGAGAAAGTGGGAGGCAGGTGGGAGGGGCACTTGGCTCTCCCAGCTTGTTCTGCAGAATGGAAGTCTGGAGTGCGCCTGGCACAGGAGGGAGGGCAGCGGGGAGATGGCGGAGTGGTGTATGGCGTACACCAGGAGGTGTACCTCCAAAGGGGTCAAGCCAGAGCACCCCTCTGGTCCATAGACTGTTTAACCTGCATTCACCCCCCAGAGCTGACTTGTGAAACAGTTATAGCTCCCAACAGACTGTAGATTCCCACCAGGTTACCGACAGATTATTTAATGTAAGTGTGCATAATTTAATATGTGATACAGGTTTATTACTAGTCCAGCTGGGGGAAAGTCACGAGTAAGTAAACTTTCACTTTCCTACCTAGCTTCTCTGCTCCAGAACGCTCTACCAAGGTCCTCATGTGGTTCTAAAGAACAGTAGAATTCCTTCATTTCTCCAAAGTATTTTAGAAGTAGAAACTTCAGTGGGGAAACATGCCTCGCTGATACGGGTTACAGAACTTTGGCGTAAATTATTTATAGTTGTCCATCAGCATACATGAAGGTTTGTTTCCAGGACCCCCATATACCAAAACCCACACAGACTCTACTCTAGTCCTGGGGTGGGCCCTGCAGATTCACAGATACAAAAAGTTGACCTTCTGTATGTGCATCCCACAAATACATCGGTGGTTGAAAAATTCCACATATAGATGGATTCCTACAGTTTAAACCCATGCTGTTCAAGGGTCAACCATAAATTGATTTTAAAAATTATCTCAGGCGGCACCTGTGGCTCAGTGGGTAGGGCGCCTGCCCCATATACAAAGGGTGGCGGGTTCAAACCTGACCCTGGCAGCTAAAACAGGAGTGGCAACTGCAACAAAAAATAGCCAGGCGTTCTGGCAGATGCCTGTAGTCCCGGGTACTCAGGAGGCTGAGGCAAGAGAATCGCCTAAGCCCAGGAGTTGGAAGTTGCTGTGAGCTGTGACGCCATGGCACTCTGCCAAGGGTGACAAAAATAAGACTCTGTCTCAAAAAAAAAAAAAAGTTAACTCTTTAATCAGTTTTAACTGAAGGAACACCTACCATGTGTCCAACATTATGCTAAGGACTCGACACTCCTAATCCACTTGAAGCCTCTCAAGGCAGTGCCACCACCACTGTCCAGACAGCTTTGCAGTGTAGAGCTGAGAAGCACAGGCCTTGGAGTCAGGTGAAACCTGGCTCAGATCCTGGGGTTCAGACATGCCGCTCGAATGGTCTCAAGCACTTAGAGAGATGTCTCTGAACCTCAGTTCCTCATCTGAAAATTGGGTGTAACTGTGTATACTTTGGATACACAGGATTATTGCAAGGCTTAATTGTGGGGGTGTTTGTAAAGTTCTTACAGTGGCCTGGTGTATAAAACCTGCTCAGTTAACAGCAGCTGTAAATTCTGTTCCACAGATGATAAGTAGGCTACATGACACGTGGCTATTAAGTAATGGAGCTGGGATGTGGACCAGGGCTGTCCTCTTTTTGCCGCTCTGCACTGCTCCCAGCTGTCTCCCCCGTGTGCATCAGCTCATGCAGAGCTGCGGTGCCACAAAAGCAGCTTGGAGCAAAGAGAGCGTGGCCCCGTGTTCCTTGTTATTTAAAAGCTCCATCATAACCCAAGCCCTTATGTGATGCTCAGCTTTAGTCAGCTGCTTGGTGTTTGGCCGCAGCGATGGGGCTGCCATCATTTCCACGGAGAATTAAACTCTAGGCAGCTGAGAGCCCCTGTCAGGAGGGTCGTGGACTAGAGGACACACATTGAGAAGCTTTAGCTGTAACCTGGCGGATCCCTGATCTGCATTGTTAGTGTTTGGTTTTATTTTTCTGCAGGGTGAACATTCTCAAAATTTCTTTCAAAAGGAAAAAGTTCTTTATACATCAGCGACAAAAACAGGTAAGTTATGTCTATGCTTGCTTTGTTTTGTTTTGTTTTTTAAATATGGGGTCTCACTGTGTTGGCCAGGCTGGGCTCTCACTCTTGGGCTCCAGAGATTGTCCTGCCTCAGCCCCCTGAGTAGCTGGGACTACAGGTGCATTCCACTGTGTCTGCCTTACTGTGTTTTTAAATTATTCTTGACTCTTTACGGGTTGAAGAAAATTTGCCATCTATAATAGGGAAGAAAGAGCATGGCATAGTGGAGCCGGAGTCTGGTTGGAGAATTAACTTGCTTTAGAATCGGAGACAGTGGGTTCAGATCCTAGCTTTTCCATTTACCAGCTAAGAGGTTACTTAACTTCCCCTAGCCCAAGATACTTTATTTCCAGAAATGCAATAATGCCCACTTCTTGGGGAATTGTGAGGATTAAATGGGAGAGCACTGGTCAAAACACCTGATGGAGAACTCACCGCAGAGTACCAGTGAGTGTCCATAAGATCAGTTCCTCCCTTGATGTATTAGAAATGCATGGTGACTCTGCATATGTGTCTCTTAAGAGGAGTCCACAGCACTCCAGATAACTATTTGCTTATCCACATAGAGAAATAGGACTTAAAGGTGAGGAAACTGAGGCTCCCACAGCTAGGGAGGTGGGAGTTGAAATGTGAACTAGATTATTACGAGTCTGAGATGCCTGCTCTTTGCATGATGCTGTTTTTATGCCAATGATTTTCACTATGTCCATTTCCCAGTTCTTCAAAGATACGTACTTTACATGGCCCCTCATAGCAATAGGCTCTGAGAAATGAGAACAGTAAAGCTTAGAACAAGTCAGGACTGGAATTTGGGTCTCCTGACCCCCTGCCCCTTCACAGTGCAGGATTCAAGGTGGCACAAACATTCATAAGATGGTATGAAAACAGACATTCTAAACTCACAGAGAATAAAGGTACAGCAAACAATTAAAATGATTATTATATATGAGCTCCAAATTTAACTCCGTGCTTCGTGGAGAGCAAATAGAGAAAAATCCAAAGGGTTATAGAATTGCTGTTATCTGATAGATGAAAGGATGTTCGGGAGAAAAGTGTTCCCAGGGCTGAATTTTAAAAGGAACACATCAGACAGTCCATGTGAGGTTGGTTGTGCCAAATATATCCGACCTAGAAATGTAAGCAGAGTGAAATAAAAGTGTTCGTGAACAACCACAGATGATGATAAAGAGTCGATTCTGGTCATCTTTATTACCATATCCATAAAGGTGCTTCACAAAAATTCTGCTCTTAAATACTCCCATAACACTGGTAGATAAACATTTTTCTTTTGTCTGTTGCATCTTACCTGGTGGTTACACATGTGGCTAAAATGCTTGTAAGACCTTGCTCCTACATCTGTGCAGATGAAGTCTCTTCTGTTTTTCCTTCCAGACCGAATCCAGGGAACATATCGTGGCCTTCAACATGCTAAATTACCGGTCTTGCAAAAACTTATGGAAATCCTGTGTCGAGCATCATACATTCTTCCAAGCAAAGAAGCTACTACCTCAGGAAAAGAATGTTCTGTCTCAGTACTGGACTATGGGCTCTAGGAACACCAAAAAGTGAGTATGATTTGGGGACAGTATCCACACTAGCAAAGAAGCTGCTACCTCAGGATGAGAATGTTCTGTCTCAGTACTCAACTACGGGCTCTAGGAACACCAAAAAGTGAGTATGATTTGGGGACAGTATCCACACTAGCAAAGAAGCTGCTACCTCAGGATAAGAATGTTCTGTCTCAGTACTGGACTATGGGCTCTAACAACACCAAAAAGTGAGTATGATTTGGGGACAGTATCGACACTACTGAGTCGTGAGCATGTTCTAGTTGCTTCTGGGCAGTGGACATGCTTGGGCAGAGGAGGGAACATGGTAGCCTGGGAGCCCCAGACCCTGGATCTCTGAACTGTGGCTGGAAATCTCCCCAGGGACAGCAGTGCCTCTTTCCATCCGGCTCATCTTCCCAGCATTTATTTCTGCACCCTCAGCTCTGCTATCCTCAGAGCTCTCAAGCAGCCAGAATTCAACTGTCTATTGAACTGTGACACAAGAAATACACCTGCCAGTGACTCTTGAGTGTCTCCCGGTGCTGGCATGTTGGGCTTGCCAGCCTGATGCCACTAAGCCAGCCTGTAATTTCTATGTGTGTGAATTATATAAACCTAACATATTAGTCATATATAATTTTTTTAAATTTTAACTTAGAACAAAATTTATTTATTCTCTAAAATAACCATGCAGCTTATAATATTTTTCTTTGTTCTAAGACTGCCTTATAAGAGAGAGCAGAAATTGTTTATCAAGTCATTCTTATAATTTCTCAGTCATTTCTTGGTTTTTCAAAATTGTTTTTGTGGACTCAGCGCCCGTAACACAGCACCAGCCACATACATCAAGGCTGGCAGGTTCGAACCCAGCCCAGGCCCTTAAAATAACAATGACAACTGAAACAAAAAATAGCCAAGTGTTGTGGCGTGCGCCTATGGTCCCAACTACTTGGGAGGCTGAGGCAAGAGAATCACTTAAGCCCAGGAGTTGGAGGTTGCTGTGAGCTGTGACACCACAGCACTCTACCAAGGGTGACATAGTAAGACTCTTGTCTCAAAAAAAAAAAAAAAAAAAAATTCCCCCTTTTAAAAGCACTCAATGGGCCTTTTGCTAATGACCCATTGAGCTGTCAAGAAAGGGCAGATTAAAAACACCGCTTTTGGGTGAAGTGGCAGCATTTAGTGTTGTTTTACTTCAATTGGTGGTGTAACAAGATGTTCAAAAAAAAAAAATTTGTTTTCGTGATTTGTTGTTGCTAAAGATACTACACTTGATCTTAGCCAAAAGACTGAGAAGCGATTTGTTGTTGTTAAAGATGTAGCTGTTGTTAACTAAATGAGGCCCATGTCTGAGCCATTATCTTGTATGTGGAACCCCATCAGACTGTTTAAGTGGCTTTCCTGCTACAGTGATAAATGTTAAGGAACATACAGAGTCAGTAAGTGACAAAATTCTGCTAGTATCACCGATACTATTTATGGTGCTTTCACTTTCTGATGAACCAAGGGCAAATACATTTCTGAAGTTTTTAGCTGTTAATACCATCTAGTGTTTCTATACATTCAGTAGCCCTACTGATGAACAAGTCATGAAAAGAATTTATTGGAGGCCAGGCATGGTGGCTCTCGCCTGTAATCCTAACACTCTGGGAGGCCGACGCAGGTGGATAGTTTGAGCTCAGGAGTTCAAGACCAGCCTGAGCAAGAGCGAGACCCTGTCTCTAAAAATAGCTGGGTGCTGTAATAGGTGCCTGAAGTCCCAGCTACTCAGGAGGCTGAGGCAAGAGAATCACTTGAGCCCAAGAGTTTGAGGTTGCTGTGAGCTGTGATGCCATGCGCTCTACTGAGGGTGACAAACAGACTCTATCTCAAAAAAAAACACAAGAATTATTAGAACATAGTACTGACTTAGGTTGGACTTAATCCACAGGCCAGGTAAAAGGTTAGTGTAGTAAGACAGTTGAAAACATGCATTCTGTTGGAAAGCAGGGAGCCTGGGTTTAAACCCTGCCTCTGTTACTTGATTTTAATTTTTGCTGCTTCATCATCCTTATCTGCAGCCACTGTCTGGGGCTGGGTGTTGATCACCTTTTGTGTCATAATAAAGTCCCCCATTTTGGTGGATGAAGGCAACACCCATTCTTTCATATCTCAGGAATTTGGGGAGGGTTTGGCCAGATGATTCTTCTGCTCCATGAGGTATGGATTGGGACTTCTTGGTGATATGTGGCTGCTGGCTGGACAGGCCTGGAATGTCTGAGACAACTTCTCTTCCACACCTGGCATCTTGATGGAATGGTTGGAAGGCCTCTCCATGTAGACTGTCCAGCCAGGATAGTTGAATTTCTTACACGGGAGGGTCCAGTCTCCATGTGCAAACGGCAGAACCAGCTGGTCCTCTTAAGGTGAGGCCCAGAACTGGCACAGTGACTTGATCAAAGCAATCACAGGCCAGCCCAGATGCAGGAGTCAGAAAACTTGCAGCCATCTTTAATCCACCATAGAGGGTCACTTGAGATATGGGGAAATAGCTGGGGGCGGGGGGCAAGTCAGCAGCTCTTTACTACCTATACAAGCTTCAGCTATGCTGAGTTTCAGCTCTCATTACCCCCATTTTACAGATGAGGAAACTGAGGCTTAGAGGACTTAACATGATTTGGTCAACCCCTAGAGCTACATCTGCATGTTTGCATATTGGGCCCTCTGAAAGTTTCCACAGAAAAGAAACTTGTTCAGTATTCTTCAAGCTTGTGCGACAATGGAACACTTTTTTCCAAGGGTCCCTATTAATAACCTATGACATGTGCTTTGGGGAATTGCTCCCCTTGTTTTGATCCTATGCTCTTAATCACTGGTAATGTGGTTTCTGGTGGAGGCCTGCCTCAGAGGAAAGATTCTCCCAGTGATGCTACTATGAGTGTTTTGATCAAGGTGACAGCAGCATTTCTTAATATAAGTCAGTCCATGGTATTCTAGGGGGGTTTCATGTTCTTTCTTCTGTTTTGGTTTCGTTGGTTGGTTGGTATTTAGGCCACAAGGAAATAAATTGAATGTTTTCATGAGACATTAAAACCTAGTTTAAAATTTAGAGATGAAATTTTTCCTGTTAACGGGCTTCATGATCTATTCTCTCAAATAATTCACTCTCTAAGGAGTTTAGAGATTGAAATCATCTAGGCAGTAATGAAATTTAAAAGTGACTTTCAAGGTGGCATACTCAGAAACCACGGCCTACAACCGTACTTTCCGAGCAAATCCTCAGGTTCTTTCTCAAAGAGTTACAGGTCGTTTACATTGATGGCTTCTGCCAGTTGGATGGCAAAGAACATCCGGAAAGATAGTTAATATTTTCCTTTTTTTTTTTTTGCAGTTTTTGGCCGGGGCTGGGTTTGAACCCGCCACCTCCGGCATATGGGGCTGGTGCCCTACTCCTTTGAGCCACAGGCGCCGCCTGACAGTTAATATTTTCATTCATGTCAGTTTAGTAAAGCAAGAATTCCGTGAAGTTACCTGAGCTGCATTTCGAGCATTTCGAGAATTGGTTATATTCTCGAAGCAGCTGTATTGCAAGAATAGTAAGAATGATAAAGCATTTTCACCAAAAGCAAATAAGTCACCTAAGGAAGATCCAGGACAGAAAGGAATTGTTTGGGGGCAGCCACCCTCTGTTCCTTGCAGCCTGGCTGGTGGCGTCGAGGCGTTAACCAGCCACCCGTGAGGGAAGGGGCATGTGTGGACTGCTTCACACATGCTGTAGTTTCTAGTTGAACACGTCAGTGTAGAAAGTGAACCTACATCTGGTTTTTCAGGTCTGTAAATAACCAGTATTGCAAAAAGGTGATTGGAGGGATGGTGTGGAACCCAGCCACGCGGAGATCCCTGTCAGTGGAGCACTTAGAAACCAAGAGTCTGCCTTCGCGGTCCCCTCCCATTACTCCCAACTGGTATGTCCGCCTCCTTTTGTACTACCCACCAGTGAACACTTTATCTCTTGTGAAAGTAAAATCTTCATTTATAAATTCCTGAGTAGAGATGGCCTACGATCAGAGTTGACATTTGCGTTTTGGGTTTTTGGCAGAAGTCGCTGTTTTCTTGAAGTACATGAGTCTAGCAACATTCTCCATAGTACAGGCTCAGATGCTCATCTCTGAAAACTTACTCGAGCCAAATAAATCAGGAAACTGTCAGCAGCTGAAACACCCCTTGGGAATCGCGGTACACAGTAGCACATTAAACACTCTGAGGGGTCCTCCGATAAAGAAGTTTGTTTAGCTTTATTTAATGTCATTTCCCATTAATATCCCAGAAAGGTTACTTTAGGAAAAGGCAATAAAGCTTCATGATATGAATGACATAGGATGTGTGAGAGCCTCAGCAACGGCAGCAAGTGCATGTCAGGAAGTAGCCTGCCAACTTTTAAGGGGAAGGACTCAGCTTCAAAGGAAGGACGTGGCAGTGCGGCCCAGTGGAAAGGGCCCTAGTTTGTAGCTGAAAGGCCCGAGCTCAGATTGTGGCTCTTCTGTTAATTAACAGGTTTCTTTACCCCTCTGGTCTCAGTTTCCCCATCTGTAAAAGGATTATAAAAACAACCACAAATGAAATAATAATGTACAAGTGCTTCATAAGTTTATTTTTTTAGAAGTCAGGCGGAATGATTATTGTCATTTTATTATAATGGTCCCCAAAGACATCGTGCCATTTTTGTGAATACCTCCAAAAAGGTCGCGCCATCAGTAGAAGGGGAACCAAGCAAGTTGCACCCAGCTCCACACTGGACTAAGAGTGTGGCCTTAAAGCCGGAGCGAACCCAGGATCTGCAAGGCCTGGGGGAAACTGGGAGACTGGCAGACCCAGGAGATGCCTTGCAGGGTGTGCTAGGGAGCTAGGGAGGGACCCTCCGCTAGGGCCTAACACTGTGGGCGGGGAGACTGATAGTACATCGTGTTAGAAATCATGACATGACTGCACAGATTTGCTCTTTGGTTTCCGAGATCTAGACACATCACTCTAGAGAGGGAAAGGTATACTATAAAGCAGCAGCATAATTTATCTGAAAGTCTCATAAGCAGCGATGCCAGGGGCTGGGAGAGAGGCCCAGGACAGGATCCAGGGGCACAGCAGGGTTGGACGTTGCCTCACTCGTGGCCTCGAGCTCCTGCAGCTATTTATAGTCCTCTCCTGAGGAGTCACAAGAGCCCTTTTACTTCTGCTTTAGACACAGCATTATTGATTATCTGGGCCCAGGGGCCTTGCAAATCATGGAGGCCCTGACAGTCCCAAGAAGAAATGGCTAACAAAGACAGGGAAGATGGGGAAAAGGTGAGGGAAAGTAGAATTTAGAAAGCTCGAGCAGCCTGGGGACCTCCCTGCAGCAGGAGCTGACGACCAGGTGCTGCACTGGATGCCCTGAGAACATTGCTTCGTGTGACTCATTCTCAGGAGCAGGTGAGTACAGCTGAGGTCGGGAGAGGTGATGTGACTCACCTGAGCTTACCTGGCTATGGCTGCTGTTGGAGGACAGGGCAGCTTATATGCCTGTCTAATGGCCCACATTTAATAAGGATTGTATTTTATTTGTTTATTTATTTATTAGAGAGAGAGAGAGTCTTACTCTGTTGCCCAGGCTAGAGTGCCACGGCATCATCTTCACTTGTGGCAACCTCAGACTCCTGGGTTCAAGCGATCATCCTGCCTCACTTCTGAGCTGCTGGGACTATAGGCACATGCCGCCATGTCTGGATAATTTTTCTATTTTTACTAGAGACGGGGTCTCACTCTGGCTCAGGCTGATCTCAAACTCCTGAGCTCAAGCAATATTCCCACGCCAGCCTTCCAGAGTGTTGGGATTACAGGCATAAACCACCATGCCCAGCCAATACATTCCGACTTAGATCAAGTGAAATTCACTTGAAGGAATGTAGCTGAAATGATTATCAAGTTTTGCTAAGAAATGTACTTGGGCTTCTAAACCTTTTATTTGACATTGTTTGAATTAATCAGAACAATGGCTCAGCAGTCAATATGGCCTAGAGCTGGAGTCCTCCTGGAAGAATACCTGCGTTAAATCAAATCTTGTTGACTCCCCAAAGGGCATAAACCAACCTAGTCCTGCCTTTGTAAGGCCGAGGCAGCTGCTATTCTGGAGGCCACACCAGTTGGCTGTGTCCCCCGTGGTAAATTCTGCCAGGTTAGTGAAGAGTTAACTGACTCTGAATGTCCAACAGCCTCAGCCAGGGAAGGCATCCTTAGAAAGGTCAGGACAGAAAGTTAGATCATTGATGTCTGATAAAATTTTTAAGTGGAATTTACTTTGAACACTTAACACTCAACATTTCTCCCACCCAGGCGAAGTCCCCGGCTCCGGCACGAAATCCGAAAACCACGACACTCTTCTGCAGATAATCTTGCAAATGAAATGACCTACATCACAGAAACGGAAGATGTATTTTACACATACAAGGGTTCTCTGTCCCCCAGAGACAGCGATTCCGAAGTTTCTCAGAACCGCAGCCCACATCGAGAGTAAGAAATGGTTTTTTTTTTTTCCTTTCTTTCTTTCAATCTGCTTTTTGGCTGTTGAGGAATTTGTTCCAGGGCCATTTGAGAGTAATCAAGAGGCAGTGCCCACTGCCAGCTCCCAAGGGTGCTCTCTGCCAAGATAAGAACATAAATCAGACTGCCCTACACCCCCATGTGTGCTTGGGGTCTGGAGGTTGTACTTCTTTCTGTCTACAGAGAAGACCTTGTACTTTCCCCAAGTACTTACCAGTCTCCTGAATAGTTTCCTCTCTAGTTCATAAGCCAAGCCCAATTTAAATCATTCCATGTTCTAGAAATATAGACTCTAGCCAATGCCCAGCCAATAAGGGCTGCATTTTAAAAACCAAACATTCCCTCTTGGATCAAGTGAACTACGATTTCTCTAGATTATCTGAGTTTTGCCATCATATAATTTCAGATCCTAGAGAAAGAGGCACTGGCTTCTTAAGGTGGTCTCAGAACAAAAGCATGCCCTGGGGGGTTTTGCTCTTCCTTTTTGTTTTTAGTTAATTGTTAGTATAAGGGAACAAACATGTTTAGAACATCTCTGATGTTCTTTATAAAATGTTTCTCAAGGACAGTTTGAACTAAATCTTTCCGTATCCCACATCCCTTTTTTTAATGTAACAAATTCCCTTCATAGCTCAAGGCCAGGAAAAAAACCTCTCTCCTAAAACCAGCTCGAGTACTTGAAGTTGTTCAGTAAGACGCATCTGTCTATCCCGTTTGTTCTCGTTTGCCCTTGGTTACCAGGGCTCAGAACTGCCTGCCGTCCTCAGCCCAGTTTGCTGATGCGGTCTCTTCTCTTCCTACTTCGTGTTTATGATATGGGTCTTCCCCCCTTTATCTTAATGAATTCATCATTCAACCATATTCTGTACATTTTGGGGTAAGCTATTTCAAATCGTTTTTTGCTATGAACAAGACTTAGATCATAAATTAGGCAAAAGTTTAACAGAAAAAGGTAAACTGTTAGAATGGACCCCCAATGACTACAGTGATTTCCTGTTAAACCCAGTATTGTACCCAAAATCTAGAAACATAAAGCATCCCCAAACGGCAGAGGATTAGCAAGCAGACACTTGGGTTAATATGTAATTTTTTTTTTTTTTTACTACTGTAGCTACTAGGCTTAAACTAGCATTAAATGTATCCTGATTACACTGTAGTCATTCACAGGTGAATCCCAACCCCCACCCCACCTCTGTTCCCGCCTGCAGCAAACATGGTTTCCAGTTTATGTGTTCTCAACACCTCTGGTTAAATAATCCCTGTGGTCGTTATTTCCGTGTGACCTGAGCTTGGAAGATGATTTTGTTAAATAACCACTATCTCTTGCTCCCACTCACATTCTGCTACCACCGTTGTCAAAGCTATGTGGACAGGTGTGAGTTCTTTTGTGTAACGCTGGGTAGCTTTGCAAACTACAAGCAAAACTAGAAATAAAAGGCAGGAGTGCAGATGTGCATGACTAGAGCCAGTTTGATTTGCAGTGGGGCTCTGTGGCTGTGGTGAAAGGAAAAGGTGGTTTAGGGAACCCTCTTGGAAGGGCCCTGAGAAGCCCACCCATGCCTGCTGCATCAGCGTTTCCTGCTGTGGTTTGAATCCCAGGACGGACAGTAGAGCTTCCCGACCTTCGCCATCCGGTAGGGTAGTGCCGGGTCACAGGTGGCAATGCAGATGTAAATTAATTAAAATAAGATGTCAGCATTCCCTTCTTCAGCCATTTAAACCTCATTTCAAGTGTTCAGCAGGACATGTGGGTAGTAGCTAGCATCCTGAACAGCACAGTCCCTTGCCCGTGACTGTGGAATACTCTTGACAGCACTTGTCGAGACAAACACGTTTACTCTATCACTCATTTAAATTTAAAGTGGAGTGAGGCAGGCCCAGTGACTCATGATTGTAATCCTAGCACTTTGAGAGGCTGAGGCAAGAGGATTAATGGAGGCCAGGAGTTCAAGACCAGCCTGCACAAGATCAAGACCCCATCTCTATAAGAAAAATAAGAAAATTAACCAGGGGTGGCTGCACAAGCTGTCTGTAGTCCTAGCTACTTAGAAGGCTGAGGCAAGAGGTTTGCTAAAGCCCAGGAGTGTGAGGTTGGGGTGAGCTATGATGATGCCACTGTACTCTATCTGGAGTAACCGAATGAGACACTGTCTCAAAAAAAATAGATTGAACCCCAGAACATCTGCAGGTGAAAGGGCATTTTTCAAATGGAATTTGAGTGTAGGTAGGTCCAGGATCACCATTTTACTTGCAATCTGATCACTTCACACTACTCGCCCTACTGCTCATCTGTGGAACAGAGAGGGGGGCGGGTGGCCTCTGAGAGCCCTTATCGCCCAGCACCCTCTGATGTCTCGTTCTCTGTCAGTGCTGGGTGGAGAACACCCATTCTGTCCAGAGGCATGTGGACACACTTCAGAAGCTACCTGCACGGCTGAGTCCAGAAGCACCTTTTATAGTCTTTGCTGGTCATGGAGGGAGACACTGAAGTAAATGAGAGAAGCCTTTGCCTTCAGGAGCCTCCAGGGCAGCTGGGCAAAGGGAACATTGTCAGGCCTCATCATCACACCACGGTTCCTGTCACTCTGGTGAAAGGAGAAGAGGGCGTGGGGCGCTGTGTGTGTCCTGTCCCGGATTTCCCCGCTGGGGTCTGCAGTCACATCGGGAATATAGAGCACCTACCCCTTCACAGTCCAGTACGGGAGCCACCAGCCACATGTAGGACTACTTACATTTAAGTTGATTAAAATTAAATACAGTAGAGCTAACGTAAGCCGACCATCCGAGGGACTATAACAAACTGGTCAACATACAGAGGTGATCGCCATCAGGAACTTCCATTGCGTATATGTGGTGCGTGTGTGGTCTGTGAAAATTAGGTCAACTTCAGGAGATGGCCAACCTAAGCAGGTGGTCAATGATGGACGTTCTACTGTGTAGTTTAAAATTCACTTCCTAAGACCTTGTTCGATTTAAGTAGTCTGGCTTTGCTCACCCCCACCCATTGCATGTTGATTCTTCTTGAAACCCTTCTGTGACTTTGTCAAGGTAGGTCATCTGGGGCACTTTTTATTTTACAGCTGAATGTTAAAAGTAGTGAATAATGGTGGTTCAAAGGCAGCCTTCCTTGCCTAAGTTTTGCCAGCTACACTGACAATAGACATCTCAGGGGGAGTCCAGTTAGTGGCTGTGCTTTACAGGCAAGGTGAACAGTGGGAAAATTGGCACCCCTTCACCTCGGGTGGGGAACCTCTTCCACTAGTGGGAAGCCACTTTCTGCTGAATCTTTGGAGGCAGTGGATTCTCCTGAAGGTGTTGGAGGGGTGAGGTTCTCCACTGCTCCAGGCAAGAAATATGGGCTGGTCTGTACTGTGTTGGTTATTTCACTATTTGCAAAATGTTTAAGAAACGTTTGACATGTTTTATACAGCAGATTTGTGTGAAAAGGCAAAAAGAAGTATTCTGTCAGAGAAACCAGATGAATAATATCACAGACAGCGAGGAGGGTTCCTTTTAAGAAGAAGAATTAAGTGTAATGTTCTATACTCATTTAAAAAAGAAGAAGAGAAGGAAAGCAAAGAATGGTTAGACTCTGGCTGCAAACCCAGAGTGGCACAGCTCAGGCTGTCTGAACATTATCTTAGCAGATGACTCACTGGCCGTTTGGCTCCATATTTATAGCAGCACAGCAATGTTTATGATCATAGTTATGAATCCGGGCGGCTTGCTTTGTGCCCAAGTAGGCTGTGCTCTTTTGTTATCCCCAAGGTTCTATCAGCCATCGTGTGTTCCTTCCCTTGCTTTTGAGTGAAAACCAAATTCTACCGACAAGTAAGTTTTCTTCACAGCAAAAAACGAAAAAGAAAGAAAACCCACCACCCTCCACCCAGATGAAAGGGAGGGGACGTTCCCCAGAGGGGGGAAAAATAATGACTTGCAAACAAACTGGGGAGACAGACTTCAGTGCAGTTTAAAGTTACGTTCAGAAGATCTTTTTTTTTTTTTTTTTTGAGACAGAGCCTCAAGCTGTCACCCTGGATAAAGTGCTGTGGCATCACAGCTCACAGCAACCTCCAGTTCCTGGGCTCAGAGATCTTTTTAGTGTTATTTTACGGGTCTCCGGCGTGAGACCCCCCCTCAGAGTGGGTAGAGCCCCATGTTAGTGTCACTCTTTTACTTTTAGTTTGCCCTCTTAGAGCCGGCCACCTTCCATAGGACGTGTGGCAGCTGTCACTTTTTATTTCAAAACTTCTGTGCATTGGAAGGGACCTAGGAGATTGTCGTCTTCAGCTGAGTCCATGGCGCTGCCATCGGCTCCCCGGTCCTGAGCACCCCACCAGTGACGGAAAGCCTCCTCCGCAGTGTGCCCTGCTGCTGAGGTGCAGCTCCCAGTGTTCTTCCCCAACTGTGCTAGAACTGTCCTTCACCTTGACCTGCCACAGCAGTTCTTGCCTCAAGCTCTAGAGCCATGGGTTTCAACCGGTGTGTCACTGCACACTGGTGTGCCGTTGAGAGGATCTTAGGCATGCTGTGAAAAATTTTAAAAGATCATTAATTAAATTATTTTCATAAGTCAAAGCACAGTATGTCTATGCTTTTTTTTTACTCTTTTGTTATTGACTATATTCATTTTGAAGTTTGAAACTTCATATTTTTTCTTTTTCCTTTTTGTTTTTTTAGAGACTGAGTCTCATTTTGTCGCCCTCAGTAGAGTGCTGTTTTGTCACAGCTCATAGCAACCTCCAACTCTTGGACTTAGGCGATTCTCTTGCCTCAGCCTCCCGAGTAGCTGGGATTACAGGTGCCCGCCACAACACTCGGCTATTGTTTTTGTTGTTGCAGTTTGGCCAGGGGCTGGGTTCAAACCTCATTATATGGGCTGGCACCCTACTCACTGAGCCATAGGCACCTCCCGATTTCCTTTTTTTTTGCAATTTTTGGCTGGGGCTGGGTTTGAACCCACCACCTCCGGTATATGGGGCCAGCATCCTACCCCTTTGAGCCACAGGTGCCGCTCTCTATTTTTTTTTTAATCAACATAATTTAAGTGTTGTGGGCTTGGTGGCTCATGCCTGTCATCCTAGCACTCTGGGAGGCAGAGGTGGGAGGATTGCTTGAGCTCCGAAGTTCAAGACCAGCCTGAACAAGAATGAGACCCCAACTCTACTAAAAAATAGAAAAAAATTAGCAGGTATTATAGCAGACGCCTGTAGTCCCAGCTACTTAGGAAGTTGAGGCATGAGGATCACTTGAGCCTAAGAGTTTGAGGTTGCTGTGAGCTATGACGATGCCCCAGCACTCTACCCCAGGGTGGCAGAGACTGCCTCAGGAAAAAAAAAATCATAATGTAAGTGTGCTGTGGAAGTTTAACTATAGGTTCAAGTGTGCCGTGAGATTTTGAAAGGTTGAAAAACACTGCTTTAGAGCAACACAGATGATGTCTGTTTCCAATTCCACCTGCCAGCCCTGGCTACTGTTCTTGACTAAACACGTGGAATGTAGCCTCTCTCCACCCTTCACCCTTGTAGCCACCATTCTCCCAGTGTACAGCAGCCCTTTCCTAGAGGGTGGCACTAGATCTGAATGTGGAGGAGGTTCTCACACCATCTAAGTGTCCCCCTCAGAGACAGGGGGCAGTGGGAGCATTTGTGTCCTTTTTCCTGAAACCCACCGTGACTTAATCTCAGCTCTTGCCTTCCTGTCTGGCCCATGGCTGCCCTGGATGTTAAGGATGGGCCTTCATTTCATGCTGCACCTGTCGGAAACCTGAGTCTGCCTTCACTCTTTCTCTTTCTCCATCCTCATCCAGTTTCTCGCTTCGTGAATTCTACCTCCTAAACCTCTCCTGCCCTGTCCTCCACCCTCCCCACAGCACTGCCCCCCACAGCCACCATCATCTCTGCTCAGACTAGTCCAGTAATCTCTGAACTGACCAGTCTTCCATGTCTCTGCCTTCCAAACCACCCTTAACAGGAACAGCAGACATGTCTGTCTGAAGTACATAGCTGCGGACATCACTCCCTGCTTCAGTTCCTTTTCTCTGCATCTTCAACATTTCCTGCCTCAACCTGTTCAACATTTCCTGCTTCTTTGGGGGAGGGGGATTGTCGTTACTACTGTTTTGCCAGAATACCTTCTCCTCCTCCATTGACTGTCTGTTCAAACTCCTATTAATTCATCTTTCAAACTCAACACACCTGCTCCACGAAGCCTGTCCTGGCCTCCCATTGTACCCCAGACATCTGCGCACCCCCTGCCTCTGGCAGGGGCAGCCTAGAGGAGAGACTCGAGATCTCCTACTGCAGCAGTAAAGTCCCTGCAAGCTCGGAAAGCATTCCGAGCCACATTCCCTCAGCCACTTTGGTCTCAGACCCACGGCATTTATTACAGCCTGAGATGAGCTATTTCACGTGGTCACTGTCTCCATCTCATAAAACCCATACTTGAAGGCAGTATGCTTTCCATTTACCCAAGGACCCTTATGTAAGGAGCCATGTGAAAATTTCTCCAGGAATTTGATTCAAAAACTGTGCACCCTGAGAGAACCAGATTTTTTTCCTCTGGCCCCACACTACTCCAGTGATGGCCACAAACCAACAGCCCCTGAGAACCTGTTGAAAATGCAGAATCTCAGACTCCACACAGGCCTGCTCAGTCAGTCTGAGTTGAACAGGATCCCAGGTGATTATTGTGCCAGGTACATTCTCAGAAGCTGTGATCCCGCCAATGCTGAGAACCATGAACCCACTTCTCTTTGCACTTGAGCCTCCAGGTGCTACAGTAAATCCCACAGTCTTTTAGAGTAGCTCAGCTAATCCCAGGCAGCTGGTCCAAGTGTTTTTCTTCATTCACTGAGCATTTGATCAAGCACTTGCTCTGTGTTCCTTGCTCTAGGAGAGGAATAAGACAACTAGGATCTCTCTTGACCTTGAGTAGCTCATAGACTTGAGAAAGAAACATAAACCAAAAGAAGGTCCTTATTTTTCACACAGCAGTATGGGAGCATGACTTTGCTCCCCTTGACAGGTAGGGGGGTGGGTGTCTTTATAATTTTGTAGGAGTCTTTCATTCGCAGTCCTGCCATTAAAAAATTTTTTTAACATTACGCCTCATCAGATGAATTCTCCCATAGCTTTTGTTCTGACGCCTGCTGTCTTCACAATTCTCAAGCATCTGTTTTCTGAGGGTGAACCCTGTTTGCCTGACAAATCAGTGCACTGCTCACATCTGCCTGTCTCATTCTTCCCAGGGGCCACGGTGTGGCCAGTCTCACCCTGGCCACTCTGGCTCTCAGGCAATAGTGACAGCCCTCCTCGGTGCGCCTCCTCTTGTGTCAGGGAGAAACCTCTTGTGCTCTCTCCTCCCCTACTCCATGGGGCAGCCCCCCCAGGCCCTTCCTCTCTAGCACCTGCATCCTGCCCCAGCCAGGGGAGGGGGGGGCCCTGTTGCTCTGGAATCTTCACCCCCAGCCTCCCAGGGCTGTGTCCTACGGCCTCCTGCTCGTCACCTCTCATGATTAGAAATCCTCACTGTCCATCCTGTGTGCTGAACAGAATGTCACTGTACCCCACAGGGATGCTCTGTACACAGTTGATCAGGCCCCAGATCGGTCATTAGTTTACACAAATTACTATCTCTAAGTAAACTCTCCAACCCTACTTGGAAAACAGAGAGGGGTATAGAATGACCTTGAACATACAGCGTGTCCCAAAAGTTGCCCCAAAGTCACCGTACGTGGGGAAATTGTAGCCAAATATACCTTCATTTACAAAACATTCATTACAAAATTTTACAAAGAGATGACCAGTGTGTGAAGACTATTTTATAAATAAAGGTACATTTATCTACAATTTGTCATTTTCCCTGTGTGTGATGACTTTAGGGGCAATTTGGGGGACAGCCTATAGTATTAATACCACTGGTAGTAGTAATAGTACTGTTATCATTTACAACTGTGGGCTTGTTAGATCCTTAGTTTTATATTGAAAAAGGAAAATACCTTAAAACCTCACATGATCAATTTAAAAATTAAGTAAATGTAAGTGAATATAAGATATTATAATTTTGCTGAAATTAGTCTGTTCTGCTTTCTCACCTCACCTTTGTGTTTCTTTGTTTACATGCCCTTCATCTTTTCCATCGCTGTCACCCACCCTTTGGACTCTTCCAAACATACGAAGTGTGGCTGTTTGCTGCTTTCTCCATGTTAAAGGGTCATGGCCATCCTAGAACCGCCAAGTAGCATTTTAGCTTGCTTTAGCAACTGCCAAGCAGTTGCCCTTTCTGCCACTAGGTGGTGCCCTCGTAAACCGTAAAACCTGGCAAAGTTGTTCTCTTTGAGGGGAATCTTTTTAAGCTTCCATTTATGTAAATTAAAGTCTCATTCCTTTTCAGTCTACTGAAACGTACTAGTTGTAAACAACTTCAATTCCAAAATTTCCCCTCTCTGATAAAATGCCTTCCCACCCATCACACCCTTCTCTCAATTAGCAACACGGAAACCGCAGGCCAAACCCTTCTCTTGTGTTTAACTGTGTCCCCCACGTTGGTTTGTCGCTGAGTATTGTATTCAAATTAGTTGAGACTGTGACTCATTCTGTGTGAGTATGATACCGACTGTATATATTTAAAGTAAGCTAATTTGAAATCACTAGGAAACAGAAGCACCAATTTAATCAAGAATTCATAGATACGGCTTTGGAATAAAGGTTGCAGAAGAGGCAGTGGCAGCTGTCTTTTGTCTGTTTCCCCAAGAGTCTTCATCACCTCACTTCCACCGTCACTGCTGGGTTAGGATAGGGAAGGTGCTCAGGATGCACAGAGGAAACCCCAAGTCAGTCGGCTTTTAAGGCATCCTGGCCAGGCCTGCAGCTATGGCCAGGGCTAGTGTGGGTGGTACAGAGAGTTTTTAGCAGCTCCTGGATCTTCCTTGCCTCCTGTCTCTTTTTTTCTAAAACCAAATGCGATGATGGTTTGGCCAGATGAGGGCTGGGTTGGCCAGTGGAGTCCAGGTGTGCCCCAGCCCTGGGAGTGACCTTTGCAGCTCTCTGACTTTCCAGGGGATATGTGCAACCCTCAGATACCAGCTGGCAGCAGTCAGTAATGTTTGCTCTAATAAAATATTAACCCAGTTATTAAAATATCTCCTCCTCCCCACGATGAAGGAGTTTATCCGAGAACAACCCAGCACACAGCTACCTGACCCAGAAGTCATCCAGTTCTGCGTCTCCATCTTCAAATGCTCCAAGCTCCTGCTCACCGGACGGTGTTGATCAGCAGTTCTTAGAGGACTACCACAGGGTGACGAAGGGGGGCTCCACCGAGGACGCCAGCCAGTATTACTGCGACAAGGTGAGTGAGCACAGGCCCTGCAGCTCAGGAGTCACCAGGTGGCCCATCCAGGTTTCCCTGCTCCTCCTCTGTGGGCAACTCAGTAGTTATGACTAAAAGAAAGTATCTTATCTCCAACAGCTAGAGAGGGAAGTAAATGACCACTTTAAAATGTTTTCCAGAATGATAATGGTGACAGCTACTTAGTCTTGATCCGTATCACGCCAGATGAAGATGGAAAATTTGGATTTAACCTTAAGGTATGTTGTAAGGGAGTTTTGTGCATGAAGCAATCTTTAGATTAATTTTTAATTTCAATTAGAAGTGTGCTGCATGCCTAAGCTGCACAAGGAAATTGGCACAGCCCTCAGAATTGGGAGATTTTTTAATGTGGCCTTTTCACGACTACTGAGTGCCTGCCCTGTGCCTGCCCCTTGCTGTGCACAAAATTTATCAACTTATTGAATTCCCTTAGAGAGGCCAAACCCAGTGGCTCACACCTATAATCCTAGCATTCTAGAAGGCCAGCGCGGGTAGATCGCTTGAGCTCAGGAGTTTGAGACCAACCTGAGTGAGACCCCATCTCTACTAAAAATAGAAAAACTAGCTGGATGTTGTGGCAGGTGCCTGTAGTCCAGCTACTTGAGAGGCTGAGGCAGTAAGATTGCTTGTGACAAGGAGTTTGCTGTGAGCTATGACGCCACAGCCCTCTACTCAGGGTGACAGAGTGAGACTCTGTCTTAAAAAAAGGGGTGGGGGGTGAATTCCCATAGCGAGCAGTGAGGTCAGTGTTTTTAAACCCATTCTGTGGGTGAATACCAAGGCTCAGAGAGATGAAGGTATAAAGTTGACAAACAGATTTACTGACTTGAGGAGGGTTACTGACATAACCCTGCAGCATGGCAAAAGCTGATAAAACAGTTCAAGTGGCAGGGCCACCACCCTCCTCTGGCACCTCTAGGTAGGGTCTGCAAACCATGCCCATGGGCTAGATCCCACCTGTTTTTGTAAATCATTTTATGGAATAGCCACATCCATTCACTTACAGGTAGGTTTGTGCCTGCTTTGGCACTACAGTGGCAGAGATAACACAAAGCCTCACAGGCCCTTTACAGAAAGTGTACCCTCCTCTGCTTACAACAAAGCGTGGGCAGGTGGTCTCTGCTGCGCACCCGCTGCTGCTGTGGTGCACGAACCCAGTGCACACCCTCGCCTGCCCAGCATCCCTGCTGAGGCCGGGCACTGGGCCAGATGTGCGTCTGCACATGACCTTTCCCAAGGCCTGGCTTGCCTCCACTGAAAGCTCCCTTTTCCAGCAGCACTTAGAAGATGAGTTTGTAGACTTCTTTTCCTAGGGGTGTTTGCATTTTTAAAAAAAGGAGCTGGAGTGTGTCTCCAGTTTGTGGGACCTAGGGATGGCAGAGGGAGGTTTCTGAACAGTCACCGTGGTTAACCCACTACTTCCAGAGGGGTCAGGACTTGTCCCTGCTTCTGACAGGATATGCAGTTTGACAGGTCATCATGAAGTCCCAGGCCTCCCCTGTGCCAGAGACTTGCATTTATTGGCGTCTGCATGTCTTTGTTGCTGTGAATGACTTACATATTTTTTTTACTGTAAAATGTTTATAGGGGGGAGTGGATCAAAAGATGCCTCTTGTGGTGTCAAGGATAAACCCAGAGTCACCTGTAAGTATACATGTTCCATCTTACTGCCCGTGTTTGTTCTCCCCTAAATTGAACAGGTGTCTCTTTCCATGTCCTGTTTCAGAGAATGTGTGTAAATGCACACATACGGATGGGAAGAAAGAAAAAAAAAAGAAAACTCAGATGGGATCGAGTTTTCTAGAACCTTGCTGTTCAGCATAGTCTCCAAAGCTGCAGCACTGGGATCACCTGGGACCTCGTTAGAAATGCACACTCTCTGGCTCGGTGCCTGTGGCTCAACAGGCTAAGGCGCCAGCCATGTACACCTGAGCAGGCGGGTTCGAATCCAGCCCAGGTCGCCAAACAACAATGACAGCTGCAACCAAAAAATGGCCGGGCGTTGTGGCGGGCGCCTGTAGTCCCAGCTACTTGGGAGGCAGAGGCAGGAGACTCACTTGAGCCCAGGAATTGGAGGTTGCTGTGAGCTGTGATGCCACAGCACTCTATCCAGGGTGAC
>CAUYRH010002932.1:0-56849 GCA_963574655.1 Perodicticus potto
TATATAATCTGAACTGTTTTCATCAAACTGATTAACATAGCCTTCCTGGCATTTTCTCAGTTATTATATGAAGACATTTGTATTCTGCATTTAGTAAGGTTCGCCAGTACCCTTCTAAGATGCACCATAGGTGTGGCCCCACCAATTACCCTCTCTCCACCCCAACCTTCCCCCTCCCCTCCTTATCCTTGCCCCTTCCCCCATATTCTTGTGCTATAGTTGAGCTATACCCTTCATTCAAAGGCTATAATTTAGCTTCATAGTAGGGCTGAGTATTGGATACTTTTGCTTCCATTCTTGAGATACTTTGCTAAGAATAATATGTTCCAGCTCCATCCATGTAAACATGAAAGAGGCAAAGTCTCCATCTTTCTTTAAGTCTGTGTAATATTCCATAGTATACATGTACCACAATTTATTAATCCATTCGTGGATCGATGGATACTTGGGTTTCTTCCATGACTTAGCAATTATGAATTGGGCTGAAATGAACATTCTGGTATAGATGTCTTTGTTATAATGTGATTTTTGGTCTTCTGGGTATATACCTAGTAAAGGAATTATAGGATCAAATGGCAGGTCAACTTTTAGATCTCTAAGTATTCTCCAAACATCCTTCTAAAAGGAACATATTAGTCTGCATTCCTACCAGCAGTGCAGGGCCTCTTCTCTATTTTCACTTGTGGTTCCTTATATCACTTCAAAAAAACAAACAAGGCAAAATTAAAACAAAAAAATGTCTGCACTCAAGTCTTTTTTATTTTTTAATTTTTAATTGTTATGGATACCGAGGATCAGTTTACAGGAAATCCAAACTAAGAAAAGGTCTTTCCCAGTTTTGCACATAACTAGTTTCTTATATTACTTCAGATTTCAGCCTAAACTTCCTGGTGGGCTGAATAATGCTCATTTCCTAACTCCTATACTCTGTGAAGATCAACTCATATTGTAAAAGTGACTTTCCAGACATGATCAAATTAAGGATATTGAGACAGAGGTATCATCCAGGGTTTTCCAGATGAGCCTAATGCAATCAAAAATGTTAAAGGAGCAAAAAACATTTCAGTCCCTTTAAATTTAGCAGAGTTTATCTGAATAAATATTTATTCATAAGTCGAGCAGCAGCCTCAGCCAGTGGACAGAGAGCTTTGTCCAGCAGTGGGAGTAGTGACCTTTGTAGGTCAGACATAGAAGCAACTAGGAACAATCTCCTGATTGGCCTCTGCCTTGTTTGGACATGGTATAATGAGTGGCCTGCCTGTGATTGACTGATGACTGGCTGCTGTGTTTCGCTGAAACTCAGTTGTTCATTGTACTTCTGAGTTTATGTTGCAGCTTGCTATGATAAATTCAAGGGATGGAGACAGGCTCAGGATACATTTATGTTAATGTAACTAAAAGGATCTTTATTAAGATTCAGAAAGAGAAGATAAAGGAATGAAATCATATGTTAGATGGGGAAAAAAATGATGTTCAACTGCTGGTTTTGAAGGTGAAGGAAGGGACCACAAACTGAGGAGCAATGGTAACCTAGAAGTTGGAGAAGGCAAGGAAAATAATTCTCCCCGTTTCCCCAGAAGGAATACAGCCATACAGACACATTTTTAGACTTCTGACCAATAGAACTGTAAGATCACAAATTTGTGTCCAACTATTGAATTTATAAGTAATGAGCTACAGTATCAATAAGAAATAAATACAAATATAATTTCCTTAGCAGTTTTCTCTGATCACCTCATGCAGGGGAAATGTGTTTCAGCAGACACGAAAAATACTCTGTGCCTTTGTTTTGCTATAATAATGTATACTTCATATTAAGTGAAAAACATTCTAAAAAGATTCTATTTGCTTTTAATTTAATTTATTATTCTTATAGCATTTTTACTCAATATATTACAGAAAAAAATCTATATTCATATCTTTAACTTATGGATTGACATTTCAAAGTTTTTTCCAGTGTGGTGTCCTATTACTTACCATACCTAAACCATTTTACGGACCATATTCCCTCTGTCAACATCAGCAGAAAGCCCCATTTTTTTATTTCTCTTCTTTCTCAACCCACAGGCTGACATATGCTTTACCGTTCAGAGATGTGTGACTTACCAGGCATATAGTGACTTTTTCACTTGGTTATTTAACTAAATTGGAGGCTGTCATCATCACAACAAGTTCTGACTTTCTTCCCAGTATGGTTCTTTTATTACATGACTCTAACCTCTCGACAACTAAGGCACTTATTTGATACTGTCTCTCAATGTACATATAACACCCTTATTCTCCTAACCTTAAAAAAAAAAAAAAAGACAAAAAAACACCACAACAACAACCCTGAAACAGCAAAGTGAAGGCAGAGGTTGCATGCTCACCACCATCACACTTCGTACAATGGACAAAACTATCTGTCTTTTTCTTTGAATAATGGCTTAGTTATTACTATTACTATTACTAGAAAGCAGTCATGGTGTGCTATTTCATCGATTTATATTGGAAATTCAAGGACTTTTAAAAATATCCTTATGTCTATCTTCTTATATTGCTGATTAATTTGGGATAGGGTACTATTAGTTATATTTTGCAGTATTTTTATTTAGCTTAATTTTTAGCTCACCTTACTACATTTAACTCAACTATATTCCCACAATTGATATAAACTCCAAATATTCTCTTTAATTAAGATCTTTGAAGGACAAAGAAGACAATGACAGTGGATGTCATGCATAAAAATGCGTACTGTATTATACATTTGGTTCCAGAATTAATTGCTAGAAAGCTGCTTGAGAGTTGCTGCTTCTTGATCTATTAATCAATAGAAGCATGCATTCAATCATTTATTTCACAAGTATTATATTTAGTGAATTCCTGTGAAGCTCAAAACACTGTGCTAATACCTGGAACACAGCACAACACATAGTCCTTACAGTCGTGAAGCAATTAACTGAGGCTCAGAAAATAAAAATTAAGCAAACAAGCACGAATGATGAAAACCTCACAAAACAACAATGGTAAAACCAAAGAAACAACAGCAAAAGTCCCACTTAATTGTAATAAGTACATAAAGAAAACGATAGTAGGATGTAAAACAGAATAATGACAGGGAGGTGGACCCTTTTATCTATCTCAGTGGGGAATCCCTGGAAGAAGGTAATTCATAAATTAAGGGTGAAAACTTAAGAGAGAAGGATCCAGCCCTATGGAGAAAGAAGGAGGGGACGTTGCAGAGGAAAGACACACCATTTCTAATTTTCTTAGGTTAGGAAAATGTGAGTGTATTCATGAATCAAAGGTACTCTGGGACAAAATTCAGAAGGAATTGGGGGAGGCAGTATTAGATAAAATTTGAAAGGCCACGGCCAGAATTTGAACATGTTTTTTTTTTTCATAAGGTGTCTTGGTTCTCACAGTATTGCAATGTGATGTCATTTTTTAAGCAGAAAGTGAAGTACTTTAATTTCTGTTCTTAACGATCATCTTAGCTACTGTAGGAAAATGGATTTGGCTGTTCCCATTTTAGAGATTTAAAAACAGCATTAATTTTGTCTTCAGTGTTCTTATTGTCAATAAAACTGATAATGTAAAATTTAAATCTGTAAATATTTTCCACGGTATCAATAATAGTTTTGTTTTAAATTTGCTTTAAAGTAAGGCCAAAGATTTTATTTGTCTTCAATTAATTACCTTTATGAACTATTACTTAACTCTAATGTCAAAAGCATACAAAACATCACTTGTCAATTAGACTGTTTCCCTTGTTAGCAAATCATATGGCTACTCTCAGCAGAATATTCTCTATAGTGAGTGATTATTTACTGGTTCTTTTTTTATAGTACTTTTTCATTTTTAAAAATTCCTTTTTTAATCAGGTAATATTTAATTATGCTTTAATTATGGACAGTATTTTTCTTAATGAAATAAGATCAGATTTTGTATACTTTAATCACTATGTTGCTCCCCATTTAATATTATCCCTAAATAAATCAAAACCCATCAATAACCTCTTTAATATGTATCTATTCCTTCCTTCCTTCCTCCGTCCCTTCCTGAATGATTTCATCTTTCTTTCTTCTTTCTTTTTTTTGACAGAGTCTCACTCTATTGCGTAAGCTGGAATGCCATGGCATTAGCCTAGCTTATTGCAACCTCAAACTCCTGTGCTCCAGCAATTCTCCTGCTTCAGCCTCCCAAGTAGCTGTGACTATAGGCATGTGCCACAATGCCCAGCTAGTTTTTTCTACTTTTAATAGAGACAGGGTTTCACTCTTGCTGAGGCTGGTATGGAACTCCTCAGCTCATGCAATCCTCTCTGCTTGGCCTCCCATTGTGCTAAGATTAAAGGCATGAGCTGCCACACACAGTCATCTGTGCCTATTTCGAACACTTTTAGAACTACATATAATTGGATAGGTAGAGTACTGAATAAATAGCTATATCTAATACAATGGCAGAATTTTGCCAAAGATCAGATAAGAATTATTAGCACAGTTTAATTTAATATAAATATTCAAAGGCCAATCACCTTTGAGTGATTATTACTTACCTCAAGTAAGTAATAATCATCCCAAGGATCTATGCACATGGAGATGTTCCCCATGAATTATTTGCTCTAATGTACATTAGCAGTAATAACACCAGCAACAGCAGGACTATTATGAAGAGTTCCACAACCATAGGGAGGAGTGAGAGGATAGAGTGGGAAGGGAAGAGGAAAATGGAAATGAATAGGAACAATGCAACAGAGCATTGTTATAGTCATACTTCAAGTAAACTGTGGGCACAAATAGAATGATAGTTATAGCTCATTGGTTTTAAGTAGCTTGGATACAAATTTCTCTAATTCCTTCTATTGACTTCATTTTGGTTTCATCAATCTGGATAATTCAAAATAGGTACTGTTAAGAAGGATAGCACTGGTCACTTGTAAAGTGAGTCAGAATTATTCTCAGCGACAGCCTCGGTGGTTTCATTCAGGCTGAATGAATTTAATTTTTAATGAATTAGTCCTGAGTGACTAATTCATTAAAAATTATATCACAGAATTCACTAGCAGGCTGAGTTCAACTCTAACCTGTAAAACGAATTAATCTGAACTAGATTTGTCTTGTAAACACTTGAGTCATAAAACACAATTGACTCACAGAATTAAACCAGATGGCCTTAAATGATCTTTTAAGCGTAGTGACGTATTAACAGTGGACAATGGAATACAACTACAACAGAACTTTGCTGTCTTTAGACAAGGTGATAATGGAGATAGGTTATAAATTATCTTGGTTTAGCTGAGCAGACCTTCCTTTGCTAGAAATATTAGGTAATCATAGGCATAATTTTTTTAATTACCTTTCACTGGGTAAATGTTATATAAAGATGCAGGGTTAATTAAGCAGTAGATGATATCCTTATTTTGTAGTTTTTGTCCAAGAAATTTTTAAATGTTCAAAATATGAAATTCCAGGTTTAAAATAAATAATTATCAATATAGCAATCACAGGGGATTTTTTAAATATTCATTATGGTCTACCAAAATCTAATTTTATGTTTAGTTTTCTTTGAGTTGTTTGGCATTAATTTGAGAGGGTTAGCCTAGCAATTTTCATATTGATTTTCATGATCAAAATGAAAGCATATTTTATAGTGGTTTCCTGTTCTTGCTTTTGTTGCTAAAAATCACACCACTTTAATTAAATCTCTGCATTAATGGGTTTAGGACTAGTTGCCACCTTAATAAATCAGAACTACCAAATCTGTTCAGTTTACTCAAACTGCAATCAATGCTAATTTCCTTTTGGTTCAGCAACTTCATTTACTTTTGTATTGGAATTTCAATTATTTGCAATTGCAGTTGCAATATATTAAGACAAATGTGATACAGCATCTAAATTGTAACTTACAGAAGCTCAATTTTTATTATTTTGTGCAATGGAACCCATTTAGAAAATAATCTTAGAAAGTAAGTATAATGCTATTAATGCAACTATTTTAATATCTTGCCTAGAAATTAATCATGCTAATATATGCACATACATTCACTGGCAACAAATACATTTTAAGTACTAAAATAGCAAAATTTGGGGTAGTTTACAACCATTGAAGCACTCCTGCCTACCATAAGTATTGTTAGCATAAATGTTAATCTGTACAATCTTTCAAATAAATTATATCTTAACATTTTAGATTTCAAAACAGAAAAATTATAGGATAGTAACCAACTTTATCATTATCCATATGTCTACTACATATCTAAAATAAATTTCACCTACACTATTAATTTGCAGGAAAAAAATAGCATTTTTACTTCCCACATTTGTTATTGTCAAAAGAACACTCATATCTAGTAAAAAATTAAAAATTATAGCTTTTATAAACAATAAAAATGATACACAGTAAAAGAGTAAGAAAAGTATCAAAACATTTTGAGCTTTATTGGAGTAAATATTTTAAAAGTTGCACACACATTTTTTCTGTTATGAAGCATATTGTTTATGAGAAGTAAATGTCTCTAGTTTGAATAGCTTTATTATTAAAATGAGGCACATTTTCTTACAGAAGGAGTAAAGAAGATATATTGGCCATTCCTTTCAAATCACTGAAGTCTTTTCTTTTTTTCCTTTCAAAAATGTGCTTGATTTTCTTTCTTCTTTTTTTTAATTTTTATTAAATCATAATTGTGTACATTAGTGCAATCATGGGGTACAATGTGCTGACTTCATATACAATCTGAAATATTTTCATTGAACTATTTAACATAGCCTTCATGGCCTTTTAATCACTATATGAAGACATTTAAATTCTGCATTCCATAAGTTTCACTTGTACCCATCTAAGATGCACCGTAGGTGTGATCCCACCAATCACCCTCCCTCCACCCATCCTCCCCTCTCCCTTCCCCTCCCTTGCCCCTTTCCCCATTTCTTGTGCTATAACTGGGTTTTAGCCTTCATATGAAAGCTATAGATTAGCTTCACAGTAGGGCCAAGTACATTGGATACTTTTTCTTCCATTCTTGAGGGAGAAGAATATGTTCCAGCTCCATCCCACATAACAAAATCTCCAAACCAGAGATGCTAGCGTGGATGTGGAGAAAAGGGAACACTTCTACATTGCTGGTGGGAATGCAAACTAATATATTCCTTTTGGAAGGATGTTTGGAGAATACTTATCTAAAAATAGACCTGCCATTCGATCCTATAATTCCTTTACTAGGTATATATCCAGAAGACCAAAAATCACGTCATAATAAAGATATCTATACCAGAATGTTTATTGCAGCCCAATTCATAATTGCTAAAAATGTGCTTAATTTTCTGATGACATTTTTGAAGAGCTCCTAAAATAATTTGATTAAGAGCTTCCTCTCATAGAAAAGACAACTTTTCAAATTATTTTCCCCTATGACTTCTCTATATTTCTAAGGGGGAAAAAAACTTAATTTCCTGATATTTGGTATTTAAAGAAAATACAAAATTTGAATTTCTGTTAAGAAACCAGATCTTTGATATAGGAAGTATAGCCAATTCTGAAAGTACTACTTGAGAAGATTTTTAATACTCTGTGGTTCTCTGGATTGCCTTGTAATATTTTCACATGAATTTTAACATCTTACAGGTTTTTTTAATGTCTATATATTAAAAACTTTAACAAAGCTTTCATATTCAATGATTCACAACTCTAATTCTGTGAGCCATAATTCACAACTCTTTATTCTGTCAGATTTCTATTTCTAATACATTAGTTAAAATAAATATGTGACCTCAAAGACATACAAATATAAACTCTTAATTTCTATTTCAATTCCTCTAAAAGACCTGCTATATCTGGCACTGAATATAAGGTCAGAGAACTCAAAAAGAAAACTACTGGTAATGATTTTTTAAAAGAAAATAGTGACATTTGAGAACTTTCCTGGCCAACTGAAGTTCACTCGTAAATTATATAATGAATGCACTTAGAACTCTAACTTGGACTCTGTGGAAATGCAAATAAATGTGAAAACAATTGTCATACTTTATCTAATGTTAAAAAATTCACTAAGATATTTATCTTCAAGCTAGTTTTTAACACAATTTTATTTCAGAGTTTTTCTAAAAGTATATATAAGAATATAAATGTGATAGAGAGTTCCCAGTATTTTAAATAGTTTTTAAATTTAATACTTATAGGTAATTAAGATATTATATTTATTTTAGTAATCTGAATATTTTCTATACAGACAAATTTATTGTGTTACAAGGAGTATTTTTCAAATCTCTTGGCATTTTATAAATGCTCAACTAAAGATAAGCTTATTTTATTTTGAAGAAAATGCCCATTGATAATGATCTAAGAGATTATGATTACCCTTGAAAATATGCAGCAAGATAGCTGGATGTTATGTAAAGCATAAATGAAGGATGCCCATGGTTAATTAAATTGCATTTCCTGACAAAGCAGAACGTATGCCAATCAGATATGAAGCTCCTAGTCTATTTCTCAGCTAAGCATTTAAGACTTAGAAAAAATAAAGGCATAAGTCGGGTTTAGCATTATTATAGATGTGAACCACATCACTAGGAGATAATACCATATTACTTTTCTGGAATGACAATGAGGACATTCACCTTAAGAGGCTCCCTTTGATGCAGTATTTAAAGTGGCAAGTGAGTGATGTGTTAGGAATAAAATAAAACCACAGGTGGTGTTTTGGTTTTCAAGTCCTTAATGCTTCAAAGAGAATGAGTGAATTAACAGATGAAATACAGAATCTGTACAAAGTCTGGAATAAACTGTTTAAATATTTAATTTGCCTATTTAGATCTTGTTCTTAATAACAACAAAACACTATATCACAATAGCAAGCAAGGTTCAAACAATTACTTGCTAATGAATCATTTGCTTGCTATTATTTAGTTGAGATGCACAAGCTGTCCTTTTTTGTTGTTGTTTGTTTTTAGGGTTTACTAAACATGTATGTTTAAAATATTTCTTATCACACTTTTTTTAGACTACTTTTTTTTAATCCATCAAGGCTTTCCATCCAGAGTAAAATGTAATTGTAAAAGGGATTATCTTTGTTTCTATTTTCCTCACTATGAATAATCTAATATAACTCCAGTAGCCAATAAACACCACAAGTTCACATGGCTCCCCAAAAGTGACTCATAGTTGTAGACTATTAACTCATAGATAATAACCTATTTAGAGTAATGGCTACCAGAGATGGTAAGTTTGACATATTCAACACTGCAAAGTCAAGTTCCCACACTAGTGAAGCTTAGAAATTAGTAAAGTACGTATTATTTCAGGCTGATTATCTTAGTAAGTAATGAGAATATTATTAAATTTGCTATTTTTTCCCTGGAAAACAGCAATAATTTAGAATACTAGGGATAAATAAAAGCAATAAAGAAAATCTTTAGAGAATGAGAAAACATCATTATTATTCTCAAAGAAATAAAATTAATACAAAACTAAAAAGCATGAACATAAAAATTTTAATAATGAAGTTCCAGGTAACTGTTTAAAAGATTACAAAAGTCATCATTAAAAAGCATACACTTGAGGGCTATTCTCATGAATGGATAACAGAATAATGCTTTTTGTGATTGCAATCATTATTAAAATCAGGAACATTATGATTTATTAAGCCATTTGTAAACTTTAAAAATGCGCCCTCTGAGACGAAGATAAATACTTTCAGAAACATAATGCCTGAAAATTTATGAATGTACTATGTCTACTTTATAAAACATCTAAGTAATTTACAACATCACTTGATTCTCTACTAGATGTGGTCCTTTGGCAAGACTGTTAATTTAAAATAAATAAATAAACAAATATAACATTTTAAGTAATCAAACACATCTAATATTTGTGATTTTGTGCCTTTTAATAATTTAACTATATGAGTTATATATTCAAATAATAGCAGGCAATATAAAATATATATCATTGACAACTTTTGAACAGTTCTGCTTTTGGTTCTTCTGAAAACAAAACCATCACAGAGATTCAGCACAGAAAAGTAAAACAAATTAGAGAAAGAAGCTATTGGGCCAGCACAAAGCACTTGTTCACGTTAAACAGTGTAACCTGAACTCAGGTTTAACACGTTATTCTACGGAATGTGTAGCCAGTGCTGGAAAATATTCCTATTTTTAAGAGAATAGGAACTCACGTTTAATATCAAGTTTCTTAAGAGGTAAGTGTTAGCAGCGAATTCAAATGTTTTGCGCATTCTATGAAAACTAAGAAATGAAGAATGAAGTCTCCATGTGGCATGCACGCCTCTAGTTTTACATTTCAAGAACAAGAGAGAAAAAAAAAGAAACTGTTGTCAGTGTGCTACTTTCTTCACTGAAATGATTTGCAATGCATACAATTCATTTGTTTTGAAATTCTTTATTTTCAAAATTGTGTTTAGTTTTCTAAAAGTTGCAAAACATTTTTTTTCTTGAAGGTTTTATAGCCTTTGAGTAGGGAGCTAACTATGAATAAAGATGTCATAAATATACCAATAAGGTGATTTCGAAAATTTACAAGAGATCGACCTTTTTAGTGGATACTGACAGATCTCTGTAGATGAGTAGAATTTTAAATTGAATATTTTTTTCTATTTAGCTAAACATGCATGTTTTAACTCATAGTATGGCACTTAATTGAAATAAATGCTATAATGCTAATAATATTTGAGGAAGATTCATAATTTTCTTATCTAGTGTATGGTAAGACTATTAGAGCATGAATATTTATGAATGGTTATTTTGAGGTATCAGAGTTTGAGCACTTATTATTCCATTAAGCCGTTATACTCATTCAAATTTCTCACATGCTGCTTCTATTTACTAAATGTTATCCTGGCCTCACAAGTTCTAATGAATTTTTAATTGTGAAGTGATGTTATGGCTTTCTGCTAACATTCAAAACAGTCCAACACCAAATATATTTTACAAGTCAAATCCCTTCAGCTCCTAGTCACCTGATGCTTACCTGCTCCTTTAACAACTTACCATTTGACTAGTTTGAAATAAGACAAGAAATGCTTTATTTTGCTTTTGGATTCTTTCCTTATTATGGTTACTTAAATTGCAATTTCTCATTTACATAAAGTAACAGCTTAATTGGATTGTTATCTTAGTTTCTCTTGGGAAATCCTCTCTGAATACAAAACTCTGCATTTTGGGCTCACCCATGTTGATCCTGTTTATTTGCAAACATATATCTATTTATTATTCATTGAAAAACTGCCTATTCATATTTTTGCATATTCTCATCTTTTAAGCCAAGAGAATCTTAGCAAAACATTTAAATATGTTTAAGATTCTATCACTTTCCCAATTAAAAAAGTGCTGTTAGCTTACCTAGAAGAAACCATAAGGTTAGTTATGAATATAATTTTCCCCCTTCTACATCTGAATAGTTTGTTTTATAAATGAGTATAGCTAGCAGTGATAACTACTCTGAGAATCAGAGAATATATGTGCTGCATAACTAGGGTCAAAGTTTTCTTTTTATTAGCATGGTGTTTTGGATCATGTGACTTTCAAATTTTAATTTAGAACATTATTATAGGAAAAGAAAAAGAAAGA
The DNA here is from genome assembly GCA_963574655.1 of Perodicticus potto. Classification (NCBI taxonomy): domain Eukaryota; kingdom Metazoa; phylum Chordata; class Mammalia; order Primates; family Lorisidae; genus Perodicticus; species Perodicticus potto. Next base: position 11,562 of record CAUYRH010002932.1, read on the forward strand.
TTTAAGAAAAGGCAAAAGGTGAGGAAAATATTAAAATGAGAATAGTTGCAGGGCATTGAAAAAGGCATGAGTAGGGATTCCAAAATTCAATAAAATGCTCTGCATCCTGGAGTTAGATGACTTGGACTTTTAATGTAAATTTCAGTATCAGTGAATACCAAGTCCTTAGAAATTATTTCAGTCAAAATTAGCAACTTTTTGTGTGATCTTTAACTCTAAAAGTGTATTGGATTTCAGTTACAGAACTAGAGAATCAAGTAGAATTTTCCTGTGCTTATCTGGATATTTATGAATATCTTATCTGGGTTAGATGTGACCCTTTTTCAAGGACTGCACTAAAGCCAGAAAATACTCCAAAGAGCAATAACTCTGTGAAAAGAGGTACACACAGAATTAGATAAGAATGAAATAGTATCACCTTTTTATTTCATCTTCATTTTCAATTCTTGCTTCAAAATCTATGCTATGAATATCCAAAGCACTGTTTCCAATGCCCTTCATGAGTTGAAACCATAGTCCATTCTGGATAGTTCTTTTATAACTTCCAGATCAACATCAGACTTTGGGTGACTTCTTAGTCTCTATAATTCCTCACCCATATGCCAAAGTGTTGGAAATTCTAAGAATTCAATATCCATTCCTCTGGTATAAAGATTTCCCTATGGGTAGGAAGCAAAATAAGCCACATTGGTCATTAACTTTAATGCCAGTTCCTACAGGTTGAGTTATGACTTCCCAAACGTGTCAGATTTACTGTCATTTCAAAGAGTATTGAAAATGTTGAACCAGTAGAAAAGAATATTTTCTAGTATTTTAGAAAAACACAGGTTTGAGAGGAGAATTATGTATTTGAATTTTGACAACTAGTTCTCCTCTTTATACAGAATTTATTTACTTTTGTAACCATCCATGACCAATCTGTAAAACTTGGACAGCTACACTACCGAGCAGGGGCTTTGTGAAAATGAAACGAAACAAATGCTCATCATGGGGTCTGGTCTTTCTAATTTATTGATATTGAAGGAAAAGGTTGGGCCAGGTAGGCTTGAACAGCAGATGTGCGAAAGTGGAGGGAGGTGTAAACATAGAGAAAATTGAGCCAGACTGAAAAAGTGTAACGGGAAGCACATAACATGAACGATCAGATCATTTCTACACCCTTTTCCATCTCCAATGTTTCATTACACTATAAATGCAAACCCATCATTCTCTGATACCCCCCAGCCAGGTGTCTTTTCTTACTTTATAAAAAATAATTCTGTTTTAAGTTTAGATTCTTTCCTGAGTATTTGTAAACTAAAGAATGAAGGGAGAAGACACACTCCTAATTTTCCCAGTATCTGTTTTCAAAGAGAATGAAGGCTGAATGCTGCATGAACAAATTAACTCAGAGTCGTAGTTGTATAGTTTTTATGCCTTTGCTCATTAATGACCCAGACATTTCTGTCTATTAATAAAACTGGTAATTGATCCCCAGAAAGAAGAGAGCAGCTACTGCCTTCCTGGCTACAAGTGCAGTATACAAGGTAGGAAACAAAGTTTTTGATTCTTTTTTTTGGGGGGGGGGGCAAGCTATGTTTGTCAGTGAGTTTTATCATAGTCCTAAAAAAATTGAATAACTCAGTAGCTTAAGGAATGTCTGAAAGGGATAATGTTGGAATATACATGTTATAGACTTACATTCGAGGGCTGTCTGGGAACTATCCGGCCACTATGTAAAAGAGAGACAGACATGGCTGGATACTTTCTGGACAGCCCTCCTGTAAAACAAGAATTTAATTAAATAGCAACTATGAACACCCAGTGTTTATACTGTAACAATTATGCTTTAATCATGCTTACATGAACTAGCTCATTCAACCTCCTGTCAATCCTATGAAGCAGCTTGTATAATTATAGCCAGTTTTAAGACTGAGTGATTATGGCAAGGGCAGGATAAGATCAGAAGGTCAAGAAGGAATGGAAAAAAGATTCAAATCCAGGCAATCTCCCTTCAGAGCTCGTGTTCTTAAAAATAGCACTACAATATTTGTGTTCAATATGTCATAAGAGTTTAATACATTGTAGTTAGTAATATTTACTTTATTTTCATGCCATTTTTATTTAAATACAGTTTTATTATTATGATATGTATCAGTTTCAGAAATCAGGTAACATATGCTTACGTGAGTTTTCTGCATAATATTTACCCTGGTACCAAAGTCTACATATAAAGACATGTTCTACTTTTCATATTTGTTTCATGTTTAACTACATAATATGTTTGGTGGTACAATTTTATCAAAATAATGTTATTGCATCTTTTTAAGTCAAAATATTCATTACTTTAATACATGTTTAAATAAATGTCCAAAATACAAATACTCAGAATACTCTCAGCAGTAGTCAGTCTCTGAAGATCAAAATATGAATGGATTCTTTGAAATGAATAAATAAGTAGATTCTTTGAATTCTCCATTGACGTAGATTATCCATGGAATTAATAGGTTCTCTAATCATGGATAAATTATTTCAGGTAGGTCTCCACTGTTTTAATTTTTCAGTAAAACAATTATGTGTGGCTTCTGCCCATCATTCTAGTAAAAGTGGTTTCACATCTAAAATATAATAGAGAAGTCTTAGTTATTACTTTTTGTAACCACTGGGAACACTTAAATAAAATGTTCTTTGCCTCACTGCAATTTTCTCATTTGGAGTCACTCTATTAATTTCCCTAGCCACTTTCAGCCTCTGTGGTCATCATACCTCTTCTATCTACCTTGATGTATCTTATTTAATCAAAGCCAAGCCCTTCGCTGCTTTGTCTGTCTTCTCACGGTCTGCCTCTCTAGGAAGACTTTCATCTGGGCCTATTAATCCATTGTTACCTGTTTGCAAAAACACAGTCACTCACTTATTGAATTTCAGAAAAAGTTATTGAATAACCTATATCATATTTCTATTTAGCTATCTTTAAAATACTGAATAATCATGGCAAAAACCAATCTCCTACTCTTTTTTTTTTATTGAGTTATTTCAATAAAATAGCCTCAGGCAGGGATTTAGGAGCAGGCAGCTTTTTGGGAGGTGACCTCAAGAAAGAGAGTGAAAGATTGAAGACAGTGTGATGAAGAAAAAAATATGTGCGTATTATTGAGCTGGTCCAGGAGTGGGCCCCTGGGCTTGATTTTGGTTATCCTATAAAGACTCCTGTAGAATGCATCAGAATATTTATAGACAAGGATGAGGTAGTAAAAAAGGGGGGATACAAAGAAATATCTGAAATCAAGTTAAAATTTTGTCTCTTTTAAAAGATAAAAAAATTAAACAGTAAATATCGGCTATTTTTTTAATCAGACTGTCCTAGGAAGGATATACTTTTCCTTGGGTAATTTCTTCTTGTGTCCCCATAAAGGCTAAGACTCCTTTGTTCTTCAGACATTGGGTGATATAATGAGCTTATCATAAATGACTGTGATAAATGGTCATCATTTTTCCTTTTGAAAAATAAATACTATTCATAGCAGATGGGCCAGTGAATAATGAAATGTTGTATGATTCCTTACATCTTGTAATATATTGTTAATTCTTTTATCATAACAAACAGACACTGTTTTGCCATGTCTCCGTTTTGTAAGTCCATTACAAAAGCACAAACTAAAGAGTGTTATATTTATTTACAAATCAAAAAACGCTTTCTTAAAACTATTTTCTGGTTCATCTTTTCCTTAGAATATAATGCTGCTCCCCAAAAACATACAAGTAAACGTAGCTCTCTACATGGTAATTCCCACTGATACTAATCCCTCAAGGTATAATTCGAATGCAAAAATAAGCAAAAATTTTCTTACATCAATCATTTTATTATTAAATTGAAAAAATTCTTCTGCAACTTGATTTAAACTTTACAAAAATGAACTAGGGAAAATGTAATGTTTTTTACTTTCATTTTATTTTTTTAACACAGCTCCAACTTAAAATAAAAGTAAGGATTGATCCTTTTAACTTAAGATAGGGGGAAAAATTCAGTCTATTACTTTTGCATCAAAAAACTATAGAAAGGAGTTTTTCACCTACACCCCAATAGCTTTCCCTTATAAGTATCACTTTTCATTTAATGGTTAATACACACACACATACACATAACTGTTGTTTAAGCAAAAAAAAAAAAAAAAAAATGCTATACTTATTGGTTCACATAACTGTAAAATAGTCCAGGGGGTATAGTAGCTTCAGGCTTTCTGAGAGTAGGACAAACTTATTCCTTGTGTTTTTTAATAATGCTTTTATTACCAAGGAAGAAACAGTGGTCAGCTGTAACCATTAAACTTCAAGGGCAGAGGCGAAGCTTTTTCAGTGTTTTATCTTATCCTGGACATAAGATGTTTTTGATTGCCAGATATGTGTACCATCACATAGTAGCAACTCCCTGATGTTTCTTGGGGTTACCTCTTCCCATCTCATTTCATGTAGTTTGAGCAGTCCTCCTCAACCTCGTGAATCATGGGTGGACACGTCATCCAACTTCATCAATCAGCAAATCCTATCTCCTTGACCACGGTTACTGGTTCAGAGATGGCCGTGTGATGCTTGTTATATTCTTGATGAAATTAAAACAAACCCGAAGTGACTAGCTCGTGCAAATTCAGTTTCTTACCTCTTCTATGCTATCACACATAATTTTAATACAAGATACAGAGGACTGTTAGATACTGAATAAAGAAATGTAGCCAGTGTGTAGTCAAGCAGAACATAGCTTCAGAGGGGATGGTTCCTGTATGAGTTTTTAACACAATATCTGTATTTACATGGATGGCATTTTTAGATGCCTATGTGTAGTCATTTTTCTATAATGTCAATGGTATTCTCAAAATGTAGCAAAATAGAACACAAAACATGAATTTGTTCCTAATAAAAAGCTGTGAGAACCATGAAGTGTGTAGCTCATACCTCCACGGAAGGAAAAATATGCTGTTCATTGGCAAGCAGTATACTTAGCTAATAGCCTGTGGATATAATGTCTTCAAGACTTGCTCCAGCTTTAGAGCTACGGTTATGTTAGGTAATAACAGCCCTCGGGACTTCTACAGTCTGCCTATTTCTTCCTATGGTAAGATTTCTTTAATGGGTAGTGTTGTCTCTAAAACGGTGAGGAATTGACGAAGATGCTTTGAGATCATTTTCATAAGTGGCACTCCATGCCAATCCTCTTTCTCATCCCTTTGTTTTCACAGATGTTATATCTGCATCGTGTTCTGAAGACTTATCCTAACCAATAATAATACCTCATTTCTCTTTTTACACCCCCAGTCCACCAGGGATTTTGAAGCCTGTGTTGACATCTGTTTCCCAAAGGATTCAGATTCTACAGAGGCACTTCTCTCACCATCCCGGAAACATTTAACACTATGTGTAAGTGGTATGCTGCCACAAAATTACACAAAAATCGTACAAATATTTGTGACAAAAATTATGTTAAACAACTTGTGATTTCAGGCTAGAGGTTAGAAATCATCACATTTATCCAAGAAAAACCTGGAAAAACTAAAAAGCAACTTTTTTTGGACCCCAAGATTTAGTTTCTAGAATGAGCTGCCTTTCTGAAATCTGGAGAAAAAGAAGAATACAGAGAATCATGGCTCAGATGAGCTTACCTGGAACAGAAGCCACTGGAGTGACTAATAGGAAAAATCATATAATGGTCAATTTGGTAAAAAAACAAAACAAAACAGAACAAAAACCTGGATGTTGAGTGTAGAACAGCATGAGAGTAACAAATTGCTTAGGCATGTTATTGGAGGACATCAGAGTCTTGGGGACTTTTGCTTCCAGGAACCAGGATTGCACAGTGAATATTTGGAAAAGTCCCACCAGCAGGGCGAGAAGTGCAATCATCATGATATACATGGACAACCTCAGCACTACGAAAACCTACCCTACCAGCTGGAAGTCTCCACTGATGTCTCAACTTCACGAAAATAGTATAAGACCTGTCCATCCCCTAATCTTCTTGTCTCACCAAAGGGAGAGGAAACCATTCCAAAGTAGCACGTTTGCAAGTCACAGGCTAGGGAAAAAAGACCATTAAAAATTCCAGTGTAACTAGAATATGTTAAAATGTCTCCACTCTTCCACACTTTACCACCACCACAGGGCTCCAGTGTACTAACAGTGCACAGAAGTGAAAGGGCAGCAAGTCACAGGCTCTGATGAAAAGTTCTTCGAGAAATGCTAAGTGAAGAGGAAAGACAAAAACAGCCTCTGACATTTAGTGCTGCAATGAACGTTCAAGCAACATCCGACTCTAGCCAGATGTACATAAATATTCATGGCAAAGGTTGTTTTTATTAATTTTATTTATTTATTTTTTTGAGACAGAGTTTCATTTGTCACCCTCGGTAGTGTGCTGTGCACAGCATAACTCACAACAACCTCAAACTCGGGGCTTAAGCTATCCTCTTGATTCAGCCTCCTGATTAGCTGGGACTACATGAACCCACCACAACGCCTGGCTATTTTTTAGAGATGTGCATCTTTCTCTTGCTCAGGCTGGTCACAAACTCCTGAGCTCAAGCATTCCATCTGCCTTGGCCTCACAGAGTGCTAGGATTACAGGTGTGAGCCACTGCACCCAGCCGGTAAAGGTTTATTTACTTCTGGTCTTCCATACAACATGTCTGAATTTAACGCAAAATTAAAAGCACGTAAAAGGCAAGAAATTTTACCAACTCATATTCTGCTGGCAATATATTGGATGCCTGTTTCTCAAATAGCCAGTACAAATGCATATTATACTTTTTAATCATTGAAAGTTTAGTAGCCAAAAGATTACATCCCTTCAGGGTCTAAATTTTTTTTTTTTTTAATTATTTTTTATTGAGTCATAACTGTGTACAGTAATTCAGTCTTGGAGTACAGTGTGCGGGCTTCCCATACAATCGGAGATATTTTTATCAACCTGATTAATATATCATTTTTATCTTGCATTAGCAATAATTTGAAATTAGCTGTCATGTTTTCACTACCCATTCATATTCTTAGAATTTGAATACACTTCACTTACTTTCTATGATTTACTTTTACTTTTCCAGCTTTCTCTTAGTTAATTGGAAGCTTTGCCTTTTACATATGGTGAGAGTCTGTTATTGAAGTTATCAACTCCAAACATTGGTGAAGATTTGGAGAAATCAGAATTCTCTTATATTTTGTTGGGAGGAGTCTAAGTGGCACAACCACTTTGTAAACGTTTCTACCAAAGTCTCCTCTCAAGCATATGACCTATAAATTCTGCTTTTAAGTATTTACCGTCCAGAAGTGAAAACATATATGCACATGAATAATATTCAATACAACTTATAATACCCTCAAACTAGCAGCAACACAGGTGTCTATCAGTTAGGTGTGCTATGGTCTAGTATGCGTTTCTTCCAAAATTCATATGTTGAAATCCTATTCTCTCAAGCTAATGCTATATGACCATGTGTCCTCTGGGAAATAATTAGGTCAGGAGGAGAGAGACCTTCTCAATGGGAATATTGTGTGTTTTAGTCACTGTGTTTTCGTATGGAAATAATTTTATGGTTGGGGGTCACCACAACATGAGGAACTGTATTAAAGGGTCACGGCATTAGGAAGGTTGAGAACCACTGAGTTAGAAGCTCACCTGTGGAATAATTCACTCAGATGGTTGGTACAATATGTTTCTGTAAGGTTGTAGGCCTAACCACTTATAGTCATTTCTCCCTCCTTTTTTTTTGAACTTTATTCAAATTAATATGAGGGTACGATATTTAGGTTACATTATTCTCCCTTCCAAGGTGAAGTTCCAATTGTAGAAGAGCCCCTCACCCAGGGGGTGTGTTAGACACCCTCACAATGTGCACAGTAGGTGAGATCCCACCGCAGGCCCTCCCTCCTTCTGCCATTTGTTCCCCCCTCCCCCCCGCTTCCCTCTAACCATGAACTGGACTATAATAGTGTTTTATTGTTCCCAGGAGCATGTAATTGTTTATGTATTGATTTCATATTAGTGTAGGGTACATTGGATATTTATTTTTCCATTCTTGTGATACTTTTCTCCCTCCCTCCTTATCACAGGTGAACACTATACTGACTTCTTACACCACATGGTAGTTTGAAAATGTTTTTACTTTATATAAATGGAATATACAATCACTGTTTTTAAATATGAATTGTTTCTTCCATTTATTGCTCTTTGAGATTCATCCATGATATCCAAGTACATTAATTTGTTATTTTACCTTTCTGTAAATTATTTATTATTTCTTTATACCAATTATTTATACAACTACTGTTGAGGATTTAGACTTCAGATTACACTATTATGAATAACCTTGTTATAAATGATATTGTATGTACCTGTTAGAGCAAATGTGCCCCCCTATCTACACTGGATCTTCGCCAAAAAGCCTGAGATGTGACGCGTCCTGATTTGTGATAGGCATATGACAATGAGTGGAGTTGTATCCAAAACAAAGAGCAGTAATGGACATTAGAAACGAAGAAGGTGAGAGGCTAGGAGGGACGTAAAGCATAAAAATCAACCTATTGAGTACAACGTACAGTATTCTAGTCAGAAGTACGATGAAAGCCTTGACTTCAGCATAATGTAATTTATCCAAATGACAAGAAACACTTGAAGTCCCTAAATTTTTAAGATAAATTTTTAAAAAGTTTTTATAAGTTTAATTTTACTAGATACTTTAAAAGAGTTTATAGAAATCTGTTTAACTAATTAACATTTCTATCAGCAGTATATGAAGTCTTCTTATGATTTCAACTTTTAATTGTCTGAAGACTGAAGTGAGTAAAGCATCTTTTCACATACTTATAGATCATTTTGCCATATATATATGAATGTCTGTGTGTCTACACACACACACACACACATACAGTTAGCAAATTATTTCCCTAATTTTCCACTAACAGGTACAAGAAATTCAAGGACTATCAGATGGACCATGGGACACATTTTATGTACAAGTGTCCTAGGGAATAAAGTGACTCAAATGCTAAGCTCTCTTTTCCCTCTCTTATTCTTTCAGGTATTGACTTCAACATTATTCACTGTTTTGAAATTTCTCTGATGCTGTCAAGAAGAGGTATTTATAGTTTGCCAGGTTTTTATTCTTCTTCTCAGTAGGAATGTGTTAGTCATATTTACCTAGACCTCCATTAACAGACATAGAACACACAATTCACTTTTCAAGAGTGTCAAGCATGTTTGTTATTTCCAGAATTGGTTGTGCGAGTCTTCAACTTTTACTTATTAACTTACATCATTTGACAGGGAGGAGGAAAGTCTTAGGGCTGTGATTTATTTTTAATCTACAAATTTCAGAATTTTTTCCTAATGCCACCCCTATTGTACAAAAAGAGAGAATAAAATGATTTTTATCTACCATTTTAACTTGTATATGCTTTTGTTAATCCCATAGAGAAAGAATGATTAAATCAGATTTTCATTTATTGAGATGTAATTTTCTCCAATATGTGGGAATATAGATGATTGAGAAATAAGTCTACCACCTAGAAAACTTAGTGGTGTGAGTAGGTTAAATAAGAACAAAAACAATATTGATGATTAATTAGGCTAGAATTTTATCTGGTGAATTCTCCATGACAACACACCACATTCTATACGGAGGAACAGGTATCATTCTAAACAAATATCGATACTAATTTTTACACTAAAATACTACAGAAATGGTCTCATTACATTATAATCATAAAACATTCTTGAATAAAGAATGGATTGATCAGCCACCATGATCATATTCATTGTCCAAGAAAAAAATCTTCTGAATAATTTTGAATTATTTTCAAATATTAAAAAAATCATCAAAGTGATCAAATGTCATTTTAAAAATGAAATTAGAGAACTAACTCAATTTTATAGACTTTCAGATTAATTTACTTAATAAATATTTCATACTTATACGAGATTTTGTAAGCAATATTTTCAACTATTAAAATGATGGGGCAAATTGATATAATAATTGTGGACTACAGAAGAGTAATTAGTTGTCTGATACTGTTGTTACACAATCATTTCATTATGTGTGGTTTAAGAAACATTTGATTTAATATTTGAGTCCGTGTTTCAATTTATGTGGTAAGATTATTCTCTACACATTGAACATTGCTAAAAATCTGTTTTCTAGATGATCTTTCCATAAATAGAAAGGTCATAATATTAGCTATAGTTGCATCATTTTTAGTTGTATGCTATAGTTCAAAGACTATATTAATATATTATTTAGAATAATATTTTCACCTATCTTTTTTTCATAGCTTATTTCATAAACTATCATTTACTTTATTAGTATAATGTGTTGTTACATTATATGTAAAATATTAAATTATATTGTTATATATACTCTGTTAGCAGATTTCATCTAGCATAAAAATAATTTAAACTTAGATAGAAGTATTTATTTTTAAATACAATGGGTATAATCTTTATCTTTGGCAACAATTCATAAAATATTTGTGTTAATAATTCTTAAATATGTTGGTATTTTCGAAGCCTCTGGTTTCTTTTGCTTTGAACTGTCCGATTTATGTGACCTTCCATTAGCTTCTGAAAATACACTCTTGACACTCAGTTCACCACCAAGTTCCAATCTGTGGTGCACAGAGGAAGCTCTGGGAGTCCGTTTAGGATGACAGATAGAAAATGTTCTTTTTTTTCTTTCACTGAATATCACTTTCAGAACATAATAGGGAGACTGTGGTTCTCGCACTATTCCTGAGTTCTCAAGAATTCTGTGTACAGCTAATCGATTCAGAATTGATCTAAAATCATAATAGTATAGATACTGATTTCACCTAATAACTCAAATGTAACAAGGAAAATGTGCACATTTCTTAAGTATGAATTGCTGGCTTTCCCAAGAATGCTATTATTAAATGCATTTATTTTTAGGTCAACTGCAAAATGACCAACCTCTTTTTAGTTTCTTATTTTCTTATTTTTATCTTCATAATGCTCTATGTAAATAAAGCAAACAGCTACAGATCGTCCTTACGCATATCCAAAAATAATTAAGAAACAAAAGTATATAGATTGCATTCCACTAGAACCAGTTGTAATTTGAAATTCATTTTGCCAATAAAATATTTTAAGCAATCTTCATGCCCTCTATAATATATAAAGCTATTCGTCCTCTCTTTCTAGATTGGGCTAGTTTTCAACCACATTAGGCTTCTTCTAAAACAACCACTTCATAGTATCAGAAGTAAGGCATCTTTGTGAATAAAATGCCTATGACCAACAGCATTGGAAGTTACTTCTGGTCAATAGGCAATCTTTGTAATACTCTGCGAAAGGTTCTTCCTCAGCAGTGAACTGGTGAGGTGAATAATTCAAGTAAGAATTGACATTGCTGCAGGCCAAATTGCTGAAATATTTCTCGATTAGAATTATAAGAACACGAGAGATTTTAGAAGAGAGAATAAAGGTCATTTTGTCCATCAAGGCGTATCCTTTTTAGTACTCCATTTCCCCAAGGATAGCATCTAATTGTTTCTTGAATGACATTCCTGCTTTTTGCCTCAACAACTTTGCCTGCAGGCTCTCCTAAGTATTTATTATTCTCCACATGAAAAGATACTTTCTGAAATATGTGCTGAATTTATTTTTTAATTTTCATTTATGTCTTCCTGTCCTATAATCTGTGTTGAAATGGAAATAATAATTCGGGTTGACATTATCTGTGGCAGTTAGGACTTTATATGCTTCAAATCAGACAGCTCCAACCCTGTCCTTAATGCTATATGCCCAGATTTACAATCCTAACAACCAGACATGAATAACAAATGGTAGTGGTCACAGTTATAACAATATTTCTCAAATGTATGCTCTTTCAAATACGTGTTTTTTCTTCACAGAATAGAAACTAATACTGAAAGACTAATCAATTTATTGGTGTGTCTTTTCTGTCACTTGCTTATATACACAAATATGTCTATATAGTACATATATGTATACATACAAACATACACAAATACATACACATATATATGTGATATATGCATATACATATGCATATGTTACATGTATATATGAATGGAGACTATATGCATTATATACACACTTATATCCTGATTTTTCTCTTGGAGGGAGAGTAATAAGAAAAGCTATTAAAAATTTAACGCTATCAAAATGGACATTTTATTATATATTTTTAGCCTAAAGTCAAGTAATGGTTTGTTTAAATAATTATGAAATACAAATTTAATAATCAAATTTCCTCAACAGATTTGTAAATGTAACACAAAAAAGTTAAGTCTGAAAACTCATATCCTTTTTGTTTTTGTTTTGGAAATGGTAGCAAGAGGAGATCATTTTTCACTCAATATACACTTTCCTTCTTAATAGCAATCAAACGTCAGAAGGTCACCATTCCACCAGTGTCTTCCTTTGATGCTATTGGGCACACGAGCTAAGCAGCTTTATGATCACACGACCATTACATTTATGGTCAGACCTAGAACGAGCTGTAATCCAGGCTGAGTCAACTAGTCAATGCAGCCATCCCGACGTGATACTGACAGCAATAACTAGTTCAAGCCAATACCCCCAATTTAAGTTTCACGATTTTTGATCACTGATAAAAAACAATTATTTGTTTTTCGTTGGTTTGGAGAAAGAACATGGAGCCATCATGGGTGACAGTGTCCTGTCATTATGGAGAAATGAAGGCAGCTCACACAGGTAAGGCAGAGACCCCGCCACGTGCCAGGTGGAGCCGGAATCCACTCGAACTCCACTCGGTTTCAGTACATGACTGAAAACCACAAGGGAAAATATTAAAGATGATAATCTAAATATTATTTTCTTTCTTTGCTGGACTTTATTACATAGTTGAAAAGTGGAGGAAATGAATAATTTAGAATTTGGGGTAGAGAACCTATGGTCTTGGGGCTACATGTGGCCTTTTGATCCTTGAGTGTGGCCTTTTGATGGAATCCCAATTTCACAGATTTTGGAATCCAAATTTCCAAATCTTTCTAATAAAAACACTTTTCTGTGAAATTTGAACTCAGTCAATGGCCATGCGTCAGGCATATTTGATGTGGATTATTGGGAATTTACTACTTTTGCCTTCCTGGTCATTGCATGTTTGTTGGTTCATATCTGTGTGATTATAGGTATGACTAATTGCCTTTATACTAATCCATAAACCATTTTTAAAGGACAACTGTAGAAATAATGAAGGTGCTCCACTGTCAACAGTTTATAGCTAGGCAAAATATACATACAAACTTAGACATAAACCACACACAAAGGAAGGATGATGGGCTGGGGAGTGAACAAACATGGTTGACTGCTTCATGCTGGCAGCAGATTGACCTCCTAGCAGGTCATTAAAGTAGACTTAGTAGTGAGGTAGTAGAAACAGGAAATGGAAACATGGCCATTTAAAAAAAAATTAAACAGGATGGTCAGTATCAACCCAGTTGCCCAAAATAAACTTTATCCGTGGGACTGACCATTCCTTTAGAATATACTGAAACAGAATGTTCACTTTAGACTTATCATTTATGTGTTATTTTTTAAAAAGTATACAGGAGATGAGAAATAATTCTCTTTTTATTATCACAGTCCTTGTCATTAGTTTGTATTGTCACAAAAGTAAGGGAAATGTCTGTATGATCTTAAGAGATCCTTTAATCACAAAGAAGAGGAAAGTTATGATAAGAGAAGGCTTTTTTTCCCCCCTTTTATCACAAGAGCAGCAGGATCCTCTTCCTTTGTGATGAGCAAAGTGAATCTCTTTTCCTATTTCTCCTTTTGAAACAACTTTGGAATGAGAGGGTCATAAAGTTTTGGAAAGAAGACTGTAATTCTGATAATATTTGAAATCTGTAGGCCTATTCTCTAAGTTAGAAAATTGTTTTGTAACTCTAAGATTGCTTTTACAATTGCAAAAGTTTTCATGAAGTCCTAATCTACAATGGCCAAATCATTAAAAAGAGAAAAATTAAAGAGTTAGTGATTCATAAATTCATTACTCTACTGCTGCGATTCCTTGAGTCTAAGAGGACTTTTATACTGGAGATAGAGCATCATAAAACCTTAGATGAGTGCAATGCAAGACCTCAGAATATGAAGAGGAGTTCTTGAAATTTTGTTAATAGTCATTGATCTGCAAATTGATGACTTGTAATCATTGATGACTTATAAGACAATGTAATCAATACATTGACTTACTAGTGGATAAACTATATATTACAATTCTTAGCACAGTATATGAATTTTGCACACTATTTAACTATGATTCATTTTGTGTTGTTCTTTTATATAAAGCAGTCATTTGTTTGTAACTAACAAAAAATATCAGCAGTAATTTCTCTGAATACATTGTCAAGCTTATATACTCCACCTCTTATGATACATTATAGAATTTTTCTAAATCATTTTAATAAGACAATATAACTGCAAATTCAGTAAATTTTCATCATGACAATTATTCTGGCAAATATTTGCATTGTCATTACACTTTCTAAATATCTTATTACCCATTTCTCTTATAGAACTAAAGCTCAGAGAATAAACATGCACACTTCTAAAGGTTTAAATAATGCATATTTTACTCAGCCACTTTTAAATGGTTAACAATTTCATATAGTTAATAAAGCACCACCAGATAGGTACTTTATTTGCTAGTATATTGAGAAAAGTCAAAAATCATAAATATAATTAGATAAATTTATAAAAGGCTGCCTTTAATAATTTGATCTAAACTGCCACGATATTATTTGAAACAAGTGAAGATATATTTCCTCTTTAAGTGTTAATTAGATCAGCACAATTATAAATGCTTAATTTACAATAAAGTATAAAGATGACGGCTTAAGCATGAGGTTCACGCTTACCATATACCACAGTATTCTAATAAATGACATGGGATTTCTAAAGCAAATAATTAACTGTGAGTAAATTGCATGTTGGCTTGACACTGCCTCCCACAGAACCTGGCATATTTCTTGCCAATCTTTTTCTTCTCCCTGGTCTATCCCTTTTCAACAAATACATTTAACAGCTGTCGATGCAAACAAGGCACATTTGGCTAAAGTAGGAACCAGATGCCAAAGTCTGAATGTATATTCTATTCAAAGCGTCGGGGCCTGTTGCTAACTCCTTAGTGTCAACTCTGTTGGATCCCTTTTTAGATTGTCTACTGGCAGGCAGCAGAGGCACATCTGGAGGTATTCTTGAGGTCACACAGCCATGGCTTGCCCTTGGCTACCTGTATAGATTGCAATGATTTTGAGGTGGTTTCCCATATCTAAGAATGTGTTGGTAAAAACTAATACAGGGTGGACATGAAGTTCATGTGCAATGTGCTATGTTAACATATTTTAAATTGCACATGAACTTTATGTCCACTCTATGTAATATCACGGCACCACATATATATTTCTGTATAGTTCTGAAACTTTACTAGTGTTTAACAATTTCAGAATTGTACCTGAAAGCAAGGCACAGGTACAATGATCCAAAACAGTTAAAATACACAATCTTACAAAAGATCTTGGGACAAGTGTAAAGAACAAATTAATGTTAGAATCTGCGTGACAGACGATTTCAGTGACCTAGACAGAGATTTAGCAGTTTATCTTAGCTCAGATCCCCTTGGATCCTAATTCACATAGTATGTAGTTTATTTGTGCATGGGTTCCTAAGAGCAGAGGGAGGAACAAAGTGGATGGTGAAAGACGAGTAAAGCAGGAAAGGTGGGAAATCTAACAACAGGACAGGGAAATTTTGATTAGTGCGAGATCCTACGGTAATTTCTGAAGAGCCTTCTACATTTTTTTCAGAGGTTCACATGTATAGGGAAAAGAAGAGGTTTGGTTTCCATTTTCCAGTGGCCAAAAATTATATTTCACCATCCCCTGCAACCCGAGAACTTCTGAGTGCTGTATGTGACAGTGTTTGGTTTTATTTTTATTTGTTTGTTTGTCTATTTATTTGGGTTTTTTTGTTTTTTATTGAGGCAGAATGTCACTCTGTTGTCTCAGGTTATAGTGCTGTGTCTCAACCTAACTCCTAGAAACCTCAAACTCCTAGGCTGAAGAGATCCTCTTGCATCAGCCTCCCAGGTGGCTGGGACTACAGTCTCCTGGTTAGTTTTTAGTAGAGATGGGGTCTCGCTCTTTGTCAGGTGGGTCTTGAACTCCTAAGATAAAGCAATCTACCCATCTTGGCCTACCAGAGTGCTAGGATTAAAGGCGTGAGCCACCACCCCTGGCTTATGTGAAAGTGTTGATAAAATTGCTATGGTCTTTCATTCTATGGGCTAGAGTTTTACCTGGCATGTGTCTGTGTCAAGGTATTGTCAAATCATACTGGAAAGAAAAGTAGCTGAATTCTGGAGTAAAAGGTAGGGTTCCTAAGATTTGAACTGGTAAATAAGTGGCAATTAGCATATAGTTAAACAATTTTAAAATGCTTCTATTTGATTGGTATTGGACCAGATGAAATGTGGACCAGAAAGAAATTACACAAATATGGTTCGGCGCCTGTGGCTCAATGGCCTAAGGCACCAGCCACGTACACCTGAGCTGGTGGGGTCAAATCCAGCCCAGGCCCGCCAAACAACAACGACGGCTGCAACCAGAAAATGGCCGGGTGTTGTGGCAGGTGCCTGTATTCCCAGCTACTTGGGAGGTGGAGGCAAGAGAGTGGCTTGAGCCCAGGAATTGGAGGTTGCTGTGAGCTGTGACACCACGGCACTCTATCCAGGGTGACAGCTTGAGATTCTGTCTCAAAAAAAAAGAAATTACACAAAAATAATCACTGATAAAAATGTTTCTTGGAAGAGGCTACTAATATCCAAACAAATTTAGATTATCTTAATTTATTGAGGTTTATATAAAGACTTTTTCTTAGCTCTTTACATATATCATCACATTAATTTTCACAATAACTCTTAATTTATTTATTGAGACAGAATGTCACTGGGTCTCCCACTCTGAAGTGCAGTGGGATCATCATTGCTCACAGCAACCTCAAACTCCTGTGTCTGCCGAGTGCTAATACTACAGGAGTGTGCCAGTATGCCTTGCTAATTTTACTACTTTTTGTAGATACAGGGGTGTTGCTGCCACCCAGCCTCCCTGATCAATGACACAGAGGCAGCACCACAGACGAAATGATTGATTTGAAATGGAATGGTTGACGCTCAGGCATTTCAGCAAATTTATTTCTTCCAACAAGGCTTATATAGGCATATAACTTAATCAACAAGCACATGATTTAATCCTATGACTTAATCAACAAACATATGACTTGAACTTGGCCCCAGGCTTTTTGCTGCCTGGTGTTTACACGTTTATGGATAAATCGGATCAACTGATAACCACTTATTATGTAAAACTATCCTTATCGGCTAAGGTTTAACTGGCTTAACTGATAACTACTTTACCAAGGTTTTTTTTATGCTAAGCAGTAATCCTTTAACTGACCATTTGGAGGCAGTTAATTCTCTTAAGGGAGTAGCCTGGAAAATCCACCAGGATTTTTCCTTTCTAACTCACAAAATACTTTAAACTTGCCTTCACAAAATGGGAGACTGATTGCCTTACAAGGGTACAGGCATCTGTACCCTTACACAGGGGGTGCTCTTGCTCAGGTTAGTCTTGAATTTCTGATCTCAAGTAATCTTCCTGAGCTGGTATTCTAGAGTGCTAGGATTATAGGTGTGAGACCCTGTGTCTAGCACTCATAATAACACTAAAGCGGATATTTCAGTGATTATTTTTACATCTTACAGTTGATAAATGAAGGTATAGGAAAGTTTAGCAATTTTCTTAGGATCATTCAGGTAGAGAGGCCTGATCTAGAGTTTGACCCTTTTCCTAATTGATGGATAAAGTGAAGTTCCTATTAACGAAGGGCTATCAGCAATCAGGACCCTAAAGAACCGTTCCTTACCACAGAGGAAATGCCTTTGCTTTCAATGGATAGGTGTTCTACCAGACTTGTTCTGCCAACCAGCAAATCACTAATGCTGGCAGTGGATGATGTTCATGCCTCGCTTTTGTAACCTTCTCTTTCCCCTGCTCAGGTGACCTTCATGTTGTGTCTCCCTGGCTGTCCACTGTCAAAATATATCCAGTCACATGATCATTTTCTTATTGTATTACAAGACATTGTTGTTAATAAACCATAGCAAAACTAAACAATAATAACATTAAATATTCATTTTACATTACTGATTTGACAAACTTACTTGTCTTCAAAAGAAAGGTGAATGCTGCTGACTTGCTGGCAAAAATTGTAGAAAATATATATAAAACAAGCAAAATAAATATTCAATAATAACTAAGCTTAATGCAAAAGTTCCATTAAGTTTAGAAGCAAGGAAAGAATAAGAGTAAATCAAATATGCCATAAAGTAGACAATTTGACCTACAAAGAGGGCTCTACTCAGTATAAATCAAATCAAGGAGAAACACTATAGAGGTATAAGGAAGAAACTAACAGTACTCTTGATACTAAATTGAAGAAGTGATAGACAGAAAGGAAATCAATTAAGATTCTCAATAAAGAATGGGAAAGTAGATAATATTTGAAGAAAATATCCTAACACCTATGTTTAAGGTTGTAGTGAAGTGGATAATGAAGTGACTGAAATAACCAATATAGCTGATTTCTGTACACTTGAATATGAGTTAGTGAGCTATTTGGAAGCTTTAGGAAAGAAACAATTCCCAATATTTATTGATGAGAGAAATTATGAAACATAGAAATGTACGTTCTAAGTTAAATCTTTGAAAGCCAAGAACTATTTAGAGTTATGGAGACATGATAAAGGAGTGAGAAATTCAGGGAAAATTTTAGTGATGTACACTACATTTTTCATTTTGCTATTTGAAATTTATGATGCTATAATTCAATCCATTTTAGATTATGAGTGAGTAAATTGAAAGACTATTAATGGGTAAAAAAGGAATGACTGAGAATAGAGGAGAAGATAGTATTTACTGTGGAAGGGCAGGAGTAAGAAAGAATATAGATGGCT
This sequence comes from Perodicticus potto, assembly GCA_963574655.1. Classification (NCBI taxonomy): domain Eukaryota; kingdom Metazoa; phylum Chordata; class Mammalia; order Primates; family Lorisidae; genus Perodicticus; species Perodicticus potto. Next base: position 30,599 of record CAUYRH010002932.1, read on the forward strand.
GATCCCAGTAATAACAAAACAAGGGTACATGTTAATTCAATTAAGTATAGAGTATAAATATCTTAACACAATAATTAAGTAAATGAGGTGAAGGCTATATTAACTAGTTTGATGTAAGCATTCCAAATTGTATTTAAAATCAGCACATTGTACTGCATAAATGCATCAATGATGATCTATATGTTTATGACTCAATAAAAAAAATACATATATATCTAAGGAGGTTAAGGTAGAGTTAATCATAATCTAGCTAAGTCCTTAAATGTTTTTAAAAGAAAAAATAAAAAAGCAGTAGCAGTGAAAGAGACCATATGTAGCCAAAGAGACATAAGAGAATCACAGATGTCATTGATATATAAAAATTAGTGAAATTCATGTCCAATCCTAAAGAAAGTATCTAAAGATTATGGAAAAATTCCTGATGTGAAGTACCTTGATATCATAGGATGATTCTAGTTCCATGGAAAGAAGAGGCACCAGCCTGCCAGAGATGAAACCAGTATTTTGACAAATGTGATGGACTGTTATGTCTAATTGACTAGCTTAGGAATGAGTTTTACCTGTCATCTTCAAATCTCCCAAAATGCATTGCAAGGATCTTTGATTAAAGCATATCCTTAATTAAAGCAAAGTGATTTACTGAAATATTACAAAATAAAAAAAATAAATGAAAATCTAACTGTACTTCTGAAAGATGATCATAAAATATTAAAACACTAAAAGGCAAATCGTGTATCCCAAAAAGATTAACATACCAAAAATATAAGCAATTAATATTTGAAAGAATTATGAAGATTTTCCAGGTAAAATATACAACATTTATTTGTAGACTTCCAAATTTTAACTTCTAGACCAATGAAGAACATCTAGTCCATTTTGCTAGGTAACATGACTACATGCATTTCAGTACAGAATTTTATCAGCTCAATACACTATTCTGCTATGTGTGTGAGTTGGAAAAATGATTTGTGATGTTCTAAGACATATGTTTTTTATTGTTGTCAGAAAAATTAAAACATACTAGTATTCCAGAACTTTCTGAGGAGTGTTATTGAGAATGTAGGAGATAATATTTTGACATTTGAAGTTACTGATAAAAAATATATATATTTTCTAAACTTACTTTCCCCTTTATCTTGGACTGTAGTTGGGTTATAGCTTTCATATGAAAGTGTGGGTGCTTATATATTGGTTTCATAGGAAGGCTGAGTATATTGGATACATTTTCTTCCATTCTTGAGATACCTTCCTAAGAAGAATATGTTCTAGCTCCATCCATGTAAACATAAAAGAAGTAAAGTTTCAATCTTTTTTAAGGCTGTGTAATGGCCATGGTGTACACATACCACAATTTATTAATCCTTTCATGGGTCAATGGGCACTTGGGCTTCTTCCATGACTTAGCAATTATGAATTGCACTGCAATAAACATTGTGGTGCAAATACACAGCTATGATTTAAAAAATAATAATACATTTTAAAAAATGAAAAAATAAAAGTAAGCTTACTTTCAAGTTAATGTGAAGACTAATAATGGCAGCAAGGTCATTGTTTCTAATATATGACTATGAAGGAATTATTTTGAATAAGAAGTTGCCTTTTATCATTTGAAAAAGTTAATAACTTGATATATAAAATTAAAGATGTTGTTTCATTTAAAAAATATGTTCATCAGTTCAAAGTAGTAATCATTTAATATAGTTGAAATGTTATTTTCTTTCATGTAAGTACTATTAAGAAGTTTTACATTCAGAGAAAGTTGATACTTTCTTGAGACTTGAGTCTTTTTTTAATATTTGAATTATAATTATGAAATATTCTTATTTTAAAGTGGAAAGTTATTTGAACACAAATATAAAATAGTGATATCTACAAGTTGAACAGATTTTTGTATTTTAATGATAATGTTGAGGTGCTTGCAAGCAATATTTTGGTGGTTTTTAAAATTCAAAACCTTTACTGTATGAATACTAAATGGTCAAGAACTAACACAAAGATATGAAAAAGGAGCAGCAGATGGGGAGGATGTGAAGCCAACCATATTTAAGGAGCTGAAGCCAATTAGAAAGGTATCACTGAAGCTATTCCACGGCAGACCTCAAATGAAGAGCAAGTATAATACTAATCAAATGCCATGGCTGATAACTCCTAAAGCCTGTGGAATGTCAAGAAGCAGGAAGAGGGTAATGTTAGCACCTTAATAAGCAATTTATGAGTAATTCAATGCAAGACTGTTTCTGTTTTTGGAATTTAGATTGAGTGCTGAATGAAATGGAAAACAGTTGGGGCAAGCCATTAATCTGTGCTTTAACCCCATGTTCAGATAGCTACTGTGGGGCTGATAATTGGCAACAGGTTAAAAATGGAGGATCATTACACGTTATGAATTTAGAAAACGTTAACTGTATATTCCTCAAGGGAAAGGGGAAAATGAACCATGGAAGAATGAGGGATTGAAGAAGAAGTGTCAAATCATCTCCACACACTCATTATCACTTTACCTTGGTAGACTTCAGGTTTGTATTCAAAATTAAAGAATCAAATCTATAGTTGGGAACTTCAAACAATATTTTGAAGAAAGGAAATATTTTTCACCTAATGAAAACCTGAAAAACATATTACAAATAATTTGTCAATATTTATCATAATATAAATGAGTTCATGTATTCTTTGAGCTTTAAAATATGCATAATGTGATTTGCTTTCAATTTGTATTCTAATGTATTTTTGAGAACAATATGATAATGTATTACTGATTTCAGCTATAAAATATGGCTTATCTGATTGTTTAAGATACTCCATCTTTGGAAAGCAGTAAAGTAACAATTTAAATATTCCCTCCGTTAATGGTTTGAAATAACTATAGTATATTAAACCTAACAGTATTCATTTAAGTTCTTTAGGAGAAAATTACTATAAAGTCACTCCCTATCTAAATTGGTTGCACATGATGCTTTAAAGTATATTTTCCAAATGATTTGGAATGATGTTACACATTCTTATTCATCCACATAGATTGCACAATTGTACATGAAAAAAAAATGGAATTGAAATGTAAACATCATAACTGAAATAAACTTTGGGTAAAGTCAATTATGAAAACATGTTTATTCTTCTTTCTTTAACTTAATACATACTAAGCCTACAATGTGTCAGCTAAATTATTTTGTGGTAGAAAAACTATCTGTATATGATGATTTAAAAAAACATTTATTTAATCTGGACATATTTCATTTTGAGGACGAGAGTAAACTAATTATAAATAAATGCCGTTTCAAACTTGGTACTGGTTCAATACTTTTAAATGTTAATCAGGGAATGTATATTATTTATAAAGATTTTAAATTATAATAAGAATGACATAATTCATATCCTCTTTAAGTGAACATCGTTGTTTGTGAACAACTATGTTTCTGCAATCTGCATTGGATACTGTCTATTAACTAAAAAATGTTTTACTTGTTTTCTTCCTAAATTGTTTAAAATATAGAGATGTGATTACACAATAATTACATGTAGAATAATTTGCAGCTATAAATTCTACATATAAATATGTAAACAATTTTCTACACCATAGAAAATATGTGTATGTGTCACTTGGAAAGTCATGAATGATAAAATCATCGCCTTATTAATCTAGGCACTAGTCTCAATGCTTTCAACTGGAAAATTAAAATGGATACAAGTAGCATTAGAGTTATATATATTCTTTTAATTCCTCTATGTTTTTTCCTCACAGAGGGAATGAAATGTACAGACAAAGGTGTTTATTATAGGCTCAGATCTATTAATAACTATGCATTATCAATGAGAATTTAGATAATTTTCCAGAAATTTCTCAAACATTTATACGATACAGATTTAATGATTAACCATCTATGCTGTAGATAACCACACCAATCTTAAAGGGGTACTGTATTATAATAAAAATTAAATGAGATAAAGTTCTTTAAATGCCTCTTAGGGAGAAAGAAAGACAGAGCTAGACATAAACCTTTAGAAGCAACTTGTGGTAAGGGTTTCAACAAGCCTTCAACAAGCATAATCAATTAACAGCATTATTTTACTCAACTGCTCCCAAGAAGATTGTATCTTGGCACTTATAGGAATTTTATTAGGGTGGATGGGGTATGCAGGTGGGAATACTATTATTTGTTCAGGGCAATCTCTTAGAAGCTGAGCCCGGCTACTGAGAGTCTTTTTTCTTCTTATCTCTATATTGCTTGATTTTTTACTTAAATGAAATAAACATTTAACAAATGTCCCTTAGACACATACAACACATTAAGCTTGCTTGGTTGTGTAGCATTTTGGATGTACTCTACACCATCTTTAAAATGCTATGAGTTGGAGATTTATTGTGTTAACTACTTGCCTGCCCTTTGTCTGTGAAAGCATCTGCAATTGTCACAAAACCTTCAGATACCTGGAAGACCCTGCTCTGTGCTGATATTGCCAAATGATCTGAACAATCAGTCCCTTCTCTTTCTTAACAACGCACCACCACAGACAATGGGACAAACCAGCAGCTGCCTGTGTTCCCTAGTAGTTTCAGGCTCTTATATCCAGATCCAGTCCTAGCGTGGGATTCTCTCAGATTCTCTCCTTTATGAATCTCATGTTTACCAAAAGCATCAAAAATAGTTGCTCATTTATGGGGGATAATACTCAGACTACTCTGAATATTCTCTTGAATTACTAGTATTACACATGCCCTTGACTTTTTCTAAGAAGCTTCATTTTTGTACTCACAATGATTGTAGAGAGGAGTTATGACCAAATATACCAGTCTGAATATTTGGATTCAGAAATAAAAGATATAATTGGACTTCCTAGACTTCTATAAAGTTTAAGATATCCCTGAAGCTGACCTTATCATCTGATACATGTAAGTACCAAAAGATTGTATGTTTTCAGTATTTGAGTTTTTTAAAAAGTACTGTAATTCCCCCTGCCCCAGGATCTTAACCATATAAATGAAAGGAAAACTGAATTTTTAAAAAGTAGCACTTTACCAAATTGTTCACCATGTCAGAAAGCTGCTTCACCAGCTTTTCATGATGTTTGAATTGCCAGTGCAGTATGCCACGAACAGACTGCATTTTTATCTCTTTCAGGGTGATTCTAAGCAGACATGCGCATTTCCAATTATGTCATTACATCTTTCAGTAACGTCTGAGTATTTATATAGTGACACGCATGATTAATATAAGTTATTTTTGTTTGATTTACCCATATTGCACTTATAGTATTGCATTAAATTTTAAGTACATTTCAAGTTGTTTCTATTTTTTATGAATTCTATTCCAAGGAATTAAAGTAGTGTTAACACAATATTTTTTATAAAAGGGGACATTGATATTTATATAAGTCTTGAGAAACATTGTCTTGGTCTATTCAAGTTTCTACAACAAAACTACCATAAACTGAGTGGCTTATAAGCAACAGAAATTTGTTTCTTGCAATCCTAGTGACAGGAAAGTCCAAGATCATAGTACTAGATTGAGTCTGGTGAGCGCCTACTTCCCCTCACTGTGTCCTCACATGGTGGAAGGAATGAAGACTCTCTTTGGGTCCCTATATTGACAGAGTTATGGAAGAAACAGTTTATGCATGAACAGCTATATATGATCACTACATATTGCATGCTTACATCAAAATTTCAGATGTACCACATAACGATATGCAGCTATTATATGTTTGTAAATTTAAACACTAAAAAAAAATATATTTTCATGTCATAATAGGAAATTTGAGGAGGTTTTACTAGGATACTCAAGTCTTTGAATTCTTTCAGAATTATATGCCAAAAGTCACACTATACCCACTTATCAAAAATAAATTACAATTATTTTTGACTAACAATATAATTATAGATTTTTTTTCTATTTTGGTGGTATGAAAATAAAAAGTAAATTGAACAAATCACAAAATATTTCACAAGGTAATCATTTAAGTAATCACTTTCATGTTTCTGGAAGACATTCCCTCAAAAGGCATTACTTAGATTTATCAAGTGACTATTAATTTTATATGTTACTATTTCTTTTATAGGCACATTTCTAAAGTTTCCATACTCAATAAAGTTTATGACATTGAAATATCACTAATTTTAAAGTATCTTTAAAAATATTATTAGTTGGTAAAAATATTTTAGTCTTGTCATATTCTTTCTATATATTTTTGGCTAAACTCAAAAATGCAATTTAGTTTTTTCAAGCTGTGGAAATAGCGTAATTTGCGGTGATAATCGGCCAACATAGATTTGTTTTTGCACTTTTACCCCCTTGGAATGTATCTGTCAAGGTCTACTTAGGAAAGGTGAGTATGTTACACATTATGTAAAACTGAATTTACACTTCTATGTTCTTAAATCTTCAGGTTCCTTTCTTAATATTGAACAGTATAACTGTTTGAATTTTTGCTTTTATATCATTAGGTGACAAAAGGACAGGTGAGAATCTTGACTTTCAATCTAATAGAAACTTTCTTATATCCCCTGGAAGGATTACTCCCTCGGATACCAATAAAACCTATTAAAGCTACAGCGATTAGATTTGGGGTTGGATTACTTAAACCAGCATACCCTCTTAAATCAACAAAGTCCAGATTTGGGGGTCAGAGAATAAGCATTTTACAAGAGTTTGTGGGCTACCATAGGGATAAATACCAGCTCCACTGCTTCCTTGGTTTCTGGACTCATGTATTCTGGGTATGCAGTAAAGTACATCATACTTCATATAACAGCTTAGAGTATACAGGACTGAAAATCTCATTCTTTCAGGTTTTGTTTATAGTAAGTTCAGTAACTGAGTAATGAATGGGCTATTGAATAAAAGAAAAGTAATTGCTTTGGAAAGGGACAAATGAAACCTCTGTGCATCTAGATACAATCCCAGTCCTGGAGACTCAGGTTACAATATTATTTCTCATGTACAATATTGATTAATTCTGGTGGTAAGAAAGACATTCAGCAGAGATGGTTCCATTATCTGATTTGTCAAAAGGAAAATATGCTCTTGAGCTTCTTTTTCACCTATGCTGCTAACACCATGGCTTTTTTGTCCATGAATTCATGAATGAATACTATGGAATGAATGCGGTATCCCTCCAAACAAACTTTTCATGTTGAAGTCCTAACCTCCTCTATCTCAGAAGGTGGCTTTATTTAGAGATGGGGTAGATAAAGAAGCAATCTGGTTAAAATGAGGTCACATGGAAGATCCCTAATCTGAAATGACTGGAGTCCTTACAGTAAAAGCAGATAAGGACACAGGCCAACACAGAAGGAAGAGCATGTGAATGCGGAGGGAGAGGGCAATCATCTACAAACCCCCAGAAGACGAAGGGAGCCAAGCCTCAGAAGACCCCAGCTCTGTCCACACCTTCACACTGAACGTTTAGAACGCAGAATGTGTGAAAACCAAGGTCTGCTATTTAAGCTACATAGGCAGCTCTCGCACATTCGCTGAGGACAGAGGTGATGGATCTCTACGTGTCAAGTCATATTGTCCATTTTAGTATTAACACACTCCCTGTCAGTGGAGTCCTTTGTAGACACCTACATTCTCATATCCTGGATCTATGTTTGGAGGTGTGTCATTATATTAAACCCTTTGAACTGGTGGTTTTGGTTTTCTCTAATAAAGCACAATAATAAGCCAAGATGGATTTGAAAGTCCCCCTTTTACATTTTTAAGGAATGTTTCTGTAATTTTTCCCAATCATTTTTTCCATAGCCACTGTTTGTTTTGGTTTTATAGGTTTATAAGTTAAATACACATGTACTTCATTGCCAAGAAATAAATAACCATTGGATGAGACCATTCTGAGTCCCATTCTGACTTGTAACCTCTTAGAGTAACTCTGTCCTTTTTGCACTTCTTGCTAAATATTAAAAATTCTAATCAGCCTCTGCTATTATGAAAACTTATTCCAATGGCAGCACCTGTTATTTCAACACTAATATGTGGGAGAGATGTTCTACTGTGAAGTGTCAGATATACATGTTAATACAAGCTTAACCAATAAACTTCTCCAATATAATTAAATATTTTCTTTAGCCTTTGAGTTTATATATGAGAGTATATATCATGTATGAGAAAATCATAACAATGTTTCTACCATCTAAAGTTTTTAAGCCTCTCTTTCTACATTACACCCAAGATGTGCTCATCTTCACGGACATGTGATCTACATTGTCCCACAGGGACATGGACTCAGAATGGCCTCAGACACAGCTTTGTGAAACAATGTAGCTTGCACAGAAGAAAAGGAATATGTCCAATATACACGCTCTCTCCTTTGCTTCTCTGTCTGCACAGAAGGTTTGTGATGACTCATGACCATGGAATTCTAGGGGACCTACAATTAGTAGGCATTTAGCAAGACTGAAGGCAAGTACGAGGTAAGATTTTTATATATATGATTAAGTGAACAACAAGGCTGAGAGCCCTGAAAAGACATGCCTTCTGCTTAAATTAGAACTTAATTCAAATGTAGAAAGAAGGCAATGAGTTCTAAAAAACTGGAATTACTAAAGAGCCCTGTCCCTTTTTGACTTACTGTCATAAGTATTCCCAAGGTTGACTGTAGAATGTACAAGTATTGGGAAGTGAAATAAAAGCAGTAGAGTTAGTCTTGTGCAGCATTTTTGCTCTTCTGGCAAAATAAAATGCATATGAATGATACACCATGGAAGGCAAATTTCAATGATTCTGTGTGAGTTAAATGCTCTTATATTTGCATTCAAAACTAGCATTTCACAATATAAGCTTTAAAATTCATGCTAATAATTAAAAATTTCAAATTAAAAAAAAAAAACCCTAACGTCTAGATACAGGCTTCAAAAGAAAGGGAAAAGTTTTATATTTTGGTACCCTTCACAACAGTTTTCCTACTTTGTGAACAAGAGGACCTCATGTTTTCATTTTACATTAGTTCTCATAAAATTACATGTCAGGGTCTGCACCAGAGTATTTCTGGGATCTCAGCCTCAGTTGCCCACTTATTGAGTCCAGGTTTCAGTTACCCAAAAAGCAGAGAATAGAAACACATTCAGCTAGTTGCAAAGGCAGGAAAACGAGATGAACATTCTGCCTGATTCATATGTTCTTCTTCCTGGTATGAGACAGTTCATGTTTATTCCTAAAATTTTGCTATGTATTTATTTAACAGCACCCTGCACATACCTCACGTGTACACACACACACACACACACACACACACACACACACTCTTACCAAACCTTTCATCAATTCTTCTCTTTCAAGATTTGGATTTGATTTTGTGATTAGACATTTAGAAAACAGTAAAAACTGGGTCTAATACTAAATATGGTACCTTTATTGCAAACATTACGATGCGTTAAAATCAAAACAAACAAGCAAAACAAGAAAAGAAGAAAAATTTCATCAGATAGAAAACAGCTCTTCCACCTGTTTTGAATGAGGTTTGACAATCTGAAGCACTCAAGTCATTGCGTCTTCCCCATGTCATGGTTCTAATTCCACTTGTCCTGATGTTTCTTAGTCCATACTCTATTTACTTCAGTGGCTTATGCTTTGGTCTCCTTAGCCAGGAGATTTTCACCGAGGGTCGAATATGTAATTATGGGTTATTGTTCCTGGCCATCATGAAGATGTAGGGTTACTAAATACCACAATGGAGCATGAAACAAATATGTTTCACCTTAAGGAGGCCTACTGGAGATTCCGTTGGCAAGCAAAGGGTGGCAAGAGCAATCCTAGCCTGCTAAGAGTAAGGGAACCAGTATATGGCAGGCATGGAGATACACCACCCAGTTCCCCCTGTAAGAAAGAATGTCCAGCTCCAGAAGGTGTAGTCAGCAGAGAGTCTCTAGTTGTCCACAATTAAAACTTAAGGTTTCCCTTTCACTACATAGAGTTACTTCTTTCAAGGTCACATACTTCCCAGAAAGCCCTCATCTGATGGCTGAGTACAGGTACAAAGGTCTGGCACTGATACGAAGACCTGGCCATTACGATAGACAGCCGTGACAGATAATATCAGCTCCAGACTCACGCTTCAGTTGACCAAGGCATTATCAGGCCCACATTGTATTCTCTGTCTGCACAATCCTGCTTTCTCTTCCTTCTTCCACAAATATGGATTCTTAATATAAATCTTGAGTCCCTAATCCTTCATTGATGAGAATCTGGGCTGCCCCAATAGGCAAACTAGTCAGATGAGCAGAAGTGATAATTGGAAGTCTGAAATGTGTTGCTTAGGAAAGCAGAGAAAAGTATTAGTTATGGCCTGGAAGAATTGAGACTATCCCACTAACCCCCATCTTAGTCTGTCAGGTCCTTTTCTTATCAACTCCAAAAAGGTAAAAGTGAAATTGCTTTAACACCTATTTCCTCATGTCATTATGATGAAAAAGAAAAGTCCTAGAAAGAATTATTTCATCAACTTGAAAAGTATTTATAATGGCTTCATAGCACAAGAAATTAAATAAAGAGGTTATTTGGTGTTCCTGAGCATGAACTTTTTTTGGTTTATAATATTCAGTTTTATACCAGAGTACATTTGTTAAACACATTCAAAAAAATTAATGCAATTTTAATGACTATAGGAACTAGATTTCTAAAATGGTAACACTATAGGAAAGCAGAAATATGCAAAATATTTGGCAAATTAACAGAAGTCTTGATAGCTGTGTTCTTGTGGACTATTCTCAATTTAGATAAAATATTTCCCAACTTTATGGCAAGACATAATTTCTAACTTTTTAAAAGTATTTATCAAAAGGAACAAAAGAGATGTAACATCTGCGTTTCCTTCTGAAACGAAAATGCATTTGGTAATTTCTTAGCACAACATACACCTCAGAAAAAAAATATTGATTAGCTTTCAAGGGCGTTATGCTTCAAATGGCATGACCTTTAGCCTCAGAACCTGGAATGATCACTCTTTTGAGCAACATAGGCATTGATATCATGTTCTCTCACTTGGAAGCATATCAACCAGATTGATTCATCCATCTAGTCTTTCATTATTTATGCATGCGTGTATTCAAGCATTTGTCCAACACTGTGTGATACTCCTGACTGTGACTTAGGCATTGTTTTAGAGGAAAAACACCATGGTAATCAAAACAAAACAAATTAGAATCATTTTGTTTCTGCTTCAATAAAAGTCTTATTTTGCTGTTTTAATAAAACCAATATTTTACAAGACAGATTTTTAAAAAGAAATGTGATCTAATACCTCAGTGGCAAAATTCTACACTTTCAATTCCTGCTAACCAAAACATTATAGTACAAGTCTCTCCTCTTACCACAGAAAATAATGGAATTATTTTCTACCATAATCATATAGGAGAATGAATCCACGAAGTGTCATGTGGCAATGAAAATGCACTTGTACATCTAATAAGCAGCCAGGGCAATAAATCCAGACACAAGTGTTTCCTGATGTGGAAAATGAAAATCATCCAAAAGACAAAAACAGAAAGCTGGACTCAGGCAAGCGACTTTAAGATAGCACCGTGTTCTCTAACTGTTGGCCTTCCTTATCCTACCTTAACCTTGGGCAGGACTACAGTTTGATTCTAACCAATGATATGCAAAAGATCAAGTGACATTACAGTCGTGAAGAAGTCACCTTACAGAAGACACCGTCTTGCTAGAAGACAGTCTCTGGTCTCTCTTCCCTTGTTGGCAAAAACCCAGCTGCTGTGAACCTACCATTACAATAATTGAATGTTCCAAACAGCCACAAGAGTAAGAGAACAGATACTTTCCTTGTCAACTTCTCAGGTAAGAAGCCAGTCCCAGCCAGCCCCTCGACTGCAGCCATGTCCGGCCTCCTGCAGAGAATATGACCAAGCTTTGCCTTAATCTCTAACACCCCGCAAACTGTCAGAAAGTAAATGTATGCTGTTTTAAGCTTTTAATTTTGCGGTGATGTGCTACACGGTATAGAAAACTCATACAACACTTGCAATAATCTCTGGGTTCTCACCATTAGCTCCTGGAAGAGAGGAAGAAAAGAATAAAGCATGTCAGTTCTAATGTACTCCCATCTGAAATAAACAGAATGAGTTGTAATGAGAAATAAAGAAGGACCTGCTTTGAGGTCAGTAGTGTGCCCGGGTAGGCAATATCTCACCATTATCAACCTAATTAGGTTGCTCGTGGTGCTTCATCATCTTAGTTTTCCTTAGAATATTTAAAAACCCTGCATAGGACTCTCACTATCCCTTAACAAGCACTCTTGTGCATCATTTACTTTTTAGTTTCAAGTTTTAGGGAGAAAAAAATCATACTCACTTCTTGAGATCTCGCATTTTTATCATCTTGAATTAGGTTGTTTTCACTTTGCCTGGTAAACTTTTTCTCTGTTTAAAATAACTATAACCAAACATTGCTTTATCATAGATACTTTTTATGGTTCCCAAGATTAGGACGACTCCCTATTTTAACACTTACTGCATATATGTCTAACATCTCTAAGATATCTTCCTCTATAAAATCTACATCTTATCACACATCACAGTGAGGAAATGAATGAGGAAGTTACCAAACAGAATAAAAGAAAATTCACGAACTTCAAAGAGTTAAGTATCTGAGTATGTATTATGTTGGCTAAATATTGGATAGTTGTTAAGTACTCAAAATCGATAGGCAGTCTGCTTTTCCCAGTAATAAACACACCTAAAATCACTGAAGGATTCAAAAGACATTAACTTCGAAATAAACTCGATTGCAACTAAACTATATGGATATTTCTAAGTTCATTTAACATGGCAATCAACATAGGCACGTTTCCAAAACAACCACTTATGTAAGTCATTCAAATATTTAGGGGAGTTGTAACATAAGTCAAGAATATTACACTTCAGGAAACATAAAACAGAAATTACAATAGTTTGGTTTACTTCTGCCACAGAATTTGCGTTCTTAAAAAATAATAAAATAATATGGCACTTTTAGATAGCTGTAGACTAGAATAATTCAAGGCGGTATCTCCTCTATGAGACTGGTGTTTTGTTTCTTTTCTTTTTTTATTCTTAAAGTAAGTGTGTTTAAAAATTCATCTCTCCTTCATTTCACAAATATTCTTCAATTATGTGCTCTCTTTTAAGAATCATAATATTAAATTTAATTTTGGAATTTTATTTTTTACGACAATAGTTTACTCACTCTGGAGAACAGCAGATGTTAAGTAAACTCGTTGCCAGTTCTGACCAGGGAATATCACCACTGACAAGTCCTATTCCTCTGAACAATGTATTCATTTTATAGAAACCATAGACTAGCTGTTATTTGCTATCTTTTTACACTGGAGAGAGTAGCTATTCCAACAGCTGTGCCTGAAATAATTCTTTCCATTTATACTTAGCTTAGTCTGAAGTGTACAGTTCTTCCTGACTTGATCACAAAATATGCTGAGACAGCAGAAGTCAGCATTTATTGAGCATTTTCTGATCTCATCATGTAATAAAAGTATTCCTTTTAAAAGGCCACTGAATATATTATTTACTTTTATATTCTGTACTACCTTCCCAGGAAAAATTTAACCATTTGTACATAAAATTTTAAACATGCAAAATACAAAGACAGCAAATGAAAAACCAAGGCAGGAAGATGAATATGAAGAGGAAGAATACTATTGGGGAAAAATGAAGACAAAGTAAGATACAAAGAAGAAAAAAGTAATCTTTTAAATTAGGTACTTACTGCTTTGTTTATGTTGCACAATATTTGTTACTGTAGCCTACAATTTAGACTTTCAGCAAAAGCAAATCCAGCAATCCTTCTAGACAATGTATATATTCAAATTCAAAAATGAACAGCATCTTTAGATGATACTCATCAATCCTCTCAGGGCTTTGTAATATTTCTGTTTATATTCTTCCTATTTTCTACATCTGAAAAATATGTGTGCCGTTTTCCCAAACCCATAATCAAGCCTGATGCTACAAGGTAGTAACAGGAAACTGCAATGTCTAAAGTTTAAAATCAATGATAAGAAAGTAGAGATTGAGACTATTTTAACATTTTTAACACTAGCAAAATACTTGGATCTAAATAGAAAATGTGTTTGTAGTAGGTTTCTGTTAATGTCTTAACCAATCACCACGTACCTAATGGCTTAAATCAGCTCCTATTTCCTTTTCACTGTTTCGGTGATTCAGACTTAGCTGGGACTTAGAATCTCTCAAAGCTGAAAGCAAAGTGTCATCCACCTGGCTGTGTTTCTTTCTGGAGCCACTGGGGAGAAATATACTTTCAGGTAAAGGCGGGTTGTTGACAGATTTCAGTTCAGGCAGTTGAGGGGCTAAAGTCTTGCTTCTCTTCTGGCCCTTGGTTGGGAGCTGTCCTCAAGTTTCTAGGGGTCTCATGCATTCCCCAAGTGGTGGTAACCTTCATCTCGGAACTGTAAGGGTTAGTTACATTCTTGTATGCTTCAATTTCCCTAACTCCCCCTTCTGCTTTGTCTCTCTTCATTCTTCAACAATATCTCTCTGACAAGTTCTTCACGTTCTCTCTTCCATCTTTTACGGACCTTAGGGTAACTTCCCTATTTACAGGTCAGCTGATCAGCAAACTTAAGTTGAACTACCAAGGCTTGTTAGTTTTCGTTTCAAACTATCATGTCTCAGGGATTAGAGTGTGGATCCCTTTGGCATGGAGCGTTATTTATTTAGCCTATACACATAAAATATAACATCTCTATTGATCTGGTTTGTTTACATAGAAAACATTACTAGACTCTGTTTTTAAAAAGTGAGTATTGTTACTTTTAATGAAAACATTTAAAAAATAATCATTTTAAAAATTACATAACTATTATTGATATGTCTTAGTTTATTCCATCCATGACTTTAATTTTAGTAGACAGTTTTTCTTTATAACCACGAAGAATTATTATTGTTGTGCCAAATTTCTTACATTACTTGTATGGGCAATTTGAATTCTTCCTGGGAAAGTTGTGTATGCTTGCTGTTCAACAACTAACTTCATCTTGAAACAATTTCATTTGCGTTTCTTTAAAATATTAATCTAGACAGGTATGCAATTTTAATTAATGTTAGAGTCAGTTTAATTTGAATAAACATTTCAAAATTCAATCATATATTTGATAACTGAAAGAAAAGAAAATACATACAAAATATAAATCTGTGATTTGAAGTATTGATGACAACATGATGAAAACAATCTTTCCTCTCAATGACTTTATATTTTAGAGTATCAACACTGTAAATAACAATATTTAATGAAGGTTGACGGTGGAGTATTTGCATAAACATTTATGAGTATAAGGTTATCTGAAATAGGCCACAAATCACAGAAATGAGAGAAAATGTACACATGATCTAAACGGACATTCTTGGAAGAAATGTCATAATCTAAAATGTGGTGCTAACGAAATAAGATGTCTGTATTTCTTAATGTTTAAAAGCATATTATAGTAATGTTAAAAGAAAATCCTAAAACTTGAACTTCAGTTTAAAGTTTAAAAACATTCTCTGTGTATTCTAACTGTCAGACTTCCTTGATAAAGTTTATCTGCCAAGTGGCAATGACTCTCCTGCCTTAGAAGTCAACTTCCACGCTTCTCATTCTACACTTACTGCTGCATTCAAGATCTCACTCTTATAGTTATGTTCACCTTTTCTTTCTGCCTCACTTATTACTCTCTGAAACACACTCTTGTCCCCTTATTTTTTAAAGCTTAGCAAATTCAATATTTATCCCCACTGCTAATCATCTGTAGATAAATTAAGCTTATTTTTTATCTGAGATCTATATTTTTTGAGATAAGCTTTTTTTATACTCCACAATTTATATTGGTCACTCTCTAATCCCTTCCATATAATTATTTCAACCTCATACTATAGTAATTACTATAAAAGGTATAACTGCACTTAAATTTATTATGTCTCACTTCCGAACCGATAAACAATGACTGCAAGGCAGAATCATTTGGTAGAAAATGTCTTTGCCTAAGCTTCCCTGCACAGCAGGGCTTGCAGGTGTGGTCGTACTTATATGTAGGGCTTTAAAGTAAAGGTGATTGAAATTTATAGTGCAACAATTAGGCATTGCACCAGCTTGATAATTAACAGCATCCTCTATAAAAATTAATGATGATGAAGAATATCGAGATCCAGAATTTTTCTCATTGTTCATTGCTGCTCTGTAAATTGTTTCAGACTAGAACAGGAAATATTTCACTTTTTCATGAATGGGGAGAAAACAAAAGAAATGTAATAACCTGCTTTTCAAAGAAAATGTATCTACTAACTTGGCTACATTTTTTCTGACTACATTTTTAATACCTTATTGCATAGTTAAGTGGGCTTTGTGCGTGAGACAGTATGATCACAATTTTTTTTTGGTTGACAAATCTATTAATATTATGAGTTAATTTCATACCAAGCTACTAGTCATTATATAATTTTTTTTTTGTTTTTTGCAGAGACAGAGTCTCACTTTATTGCCCTCAGTAGAGTGCTGTAGAGTCACAGCTCACAGCAACCTCCAGCTCTTGGGCTTAGGCGATTCTCTTGCCTCAGCCTCCCGAGTAGCTGGACTACAGGCGCCCGCCACAACACCCAGCTATTTTTTGATGCAGTTTGGCCGGGGCTAGGTTTGAACCCACCACCTCGGTATATGGGGCTGGCACCCTACTCGCTGAGCCACAGGTGTAGATTCACTTTTATATAATGGGATTATGATATCTCAGACTTTATTATGGAGTTTAATGTCTGAAGTAGGAGTCTTTCCCAGAACTGAAGAACTGACATTTATTTTCTATTTATTGTAGTGCCTGATCTATTGGACTACATAGTTGATTCATTTACCTAATCTGTTCCTTTTTCATATTTTGTTATAATTAGAAGTTTCTAGGCTCTCCTAAGGAGTAGAGTATCTTTTCTCTAGGCATTTAGTTATTTCATCATTTTTTAAACCAACGATTGGAAACATTTTCTATTGTGTTATTATTTGACTATTGTCAGTGACTATTGCTCCTTTCTACCAGGGAAATGATATGTGGCCACCAAGGGCAATGGACACTGCAGGTCTTGACACATTACACCTTCATTAAAGAGATTACTAGATTTACACTATTCTTCTTCAGTGCTTGCAAAGGCTAAAATATGTAGATATATTCAAGTAGGCTCTTCTGTCACTTACAATTCTCTCTTGAAGTTCTTGCAAGCATAGAACAGGATGCCCTAGATACATTTAATTTCATTTCTGCCTTAAGTCGTGAAACTAGTTGCCAAAAAATAGTTTTAGTAGCTTACATGTTGATGTTACATAATTGTTTTTAATTGTTGTATTCCTAAATTATATTAATAGCAAACTAATACTTTTAAGTAATAATCTAGTGATAGGTAGGAAAATATGCACAAAATATTTCTTTGTAGAGCTCTGGTGCATTAGGTGCTATGTGAACTGCTTTTGAAAATACATTCAATCTAAACTTCAAAACAAGCAATGAAGAAGGTTGGTAAAGAAGTTTAGGAACTGCCTGAAAAACTATTCAGGCTAAATAATGAAGAAATGTAGTAATATTTATTGAACAGTGTTCCTCATATTTCTAAATACTCTAGGAAAAGCTAAAGGTAGAAATACGTTTTTACTTTAAATTATTTTTTAGAATAATTTGAACGTCTATATTAGTTGTGTATTGGTGCAGGATTGGAGATGTTGAATCATTTTAGATGTAAAATCAATCAAAGGTCAACATTGAGGAAATAAATGACTCCTACCAAACATGGGCATGTTTTCTTTCCTTTGGAGGTATACAAAATATTCTCTTACTTAATTATCATCACCACATCAACTAAATTTTTCTGAATACACTTTATCTTTTTAAAATATGAATTAATATTGGCAATTTCAATCAACACACAGACACAGAGAATATTCCAAATTTTATTCTTCCTTCATGTTGAGAAGAATAAAACAATACCTAGATTAAGAGAGAGAATTTGACACACTGTGAAACTTACATCCTGCACATTGTGTATGCCCATTTACCAGGAAAATGACTGGGTGATTGGTATCATGCTAAAGTAGACACACTGAATATCAGAGAGGAAAGGAAAGAGAAAGAAAGAGACAGAAAGAAAGACACATACACGTAGAAGAAGGAAGAGGGGGAAGAGGAGCACTGACTTTTTGCATAAAGCAAGAAGAAATGTACAGAGAATGAATAATATATGAAGAAATATAATGAAAGGAAGCTGTGGTGCCTATAGCAAGTAAGATTGTTAGTGACTATAGAATGGTAAGTAGCAGAACCAATGATAGAGTAGAAAATAGTTCCGAATGTAGAGACCATAATTATCAGCCTGAGAATGGGAACACAATGCTATATTCTCAAATGTTTCCAGAACACATCTTGTCATTCACAGGTGGAGAGGATTCAGATAAGAACCAGCAGTTACTTGAGTCTTAACCTTCTACTCCCTCTGTCATAGTAGATTGGTTTTGTCTCGTAATACTCAGCCTAGAGATTAGGAATCCATCTTATACAAATTCCCAGCTGATTATTCAATCCTATAGTACATATCCTCTCCATCTACTTCAATGTTATATAGACAAATGTTGCGTAAGACAAAATGAAGCAAACCCTAAACAACCCCATTTAATATTTTAGTGAGCAATATTAAAACATTTAAAAAGTAATAGAAAATAATGTTCCAACACTTAAACTTAACAAATTCTAACATATTGTAATGCATCAGATGTTCCTCTTTTGTAAATATACTTTTAATTAAAGTATTGTATTCCCACAAAGCAGTATAGGAAACACAAGAATGAAGCTCATGGAAATTTTTACAAAGTTGAGTAGCACCTCTATCATTTCCCATACCTGCCCTCAAAAAAACCAAAAACAAGTATCTTTTGAAAACATATGTTGGTTTGAGTCATTTAACAAACATTAAATAAATTTAATAAATAACTCTGTCTGGCTTATTTAACTCAACATTATGTTTGCAGGAGTCATTTTTGCTATTTGGCATATGTATTTCATTGGTATCCTTATTTTCATTGCTGTAGTGAAATTGGAATGTCTTATTTAAATTTCTACATATGTGGTGACAATAACTGAGTATGGTACCACAGATGAATTTCAGTAATGAAAAAGAATAGTTTAACATTACCCAGTAGACTATTTTAAATCATATGTAGGATTCTGGACACATCACTTATTATTTCATGTACTTTAAAATAACCCTTGGGGTACTGTATGATTGACTGATTTATTTCCTATATTATTGTCTTAAAAATGGTTTAAATTTTTTGAAGAGAACAAGGGGTAAACAAAATAATCAGTATTTTTTGATAATAAAATACTTAGATCTGAAATAGATCCAGTGACCCTGTGTTTTATGACATTTGTTTGGAACAGTTATTGTAAAAAAAAAAAAAAAAAAAAAACAATAAATGGAGGATTGTGGAAGATGGACTATAAGTTATGGATTGGTCATGAAAGAAGCCAAGGGACTTAGTAATTTAAGATTGCTACAAAATAAGTATCATTTAAATAACTGTCATACCTGGTTTATAATTCTGGAATTATAAGGGAACTAGAAAGCAAATGAAAAAAACCAAACTCTGTAAAATATTTCTAAGAAGTTTATTCTGAGCCAATATGAGTGTCCATTGCCCAGGGAAAACAAATCCAAGCCTGGGATAAGTGATCTCAACCTGGTCAGGTTGCAGCGCTATTTTACACATTTCAGGGAGGCAGAAGTTACAGGCAAAGTCATGAATCAATACGTGGAGGTCGTACATTGCTTAGGCCCCAAAAGACAGAATATCCCGAAGCAGGGTCTTACAGGTCATGGGTAGATTCAGAGATTCTTTAATTTGCAACTGGTTAAAGGAGTAGGTCTTTCTTTTTTAACAACCTGGAGTCAGAAGGAAAGCATGTTTAAGTTCAACTTTAACATATGCTCTTAAGAGGAGGACGTCTGCTGATCATGGGATGCTCTGCCATTGTCAGGAGGTGAGAGCAGGACACAGTATCCCGGGTCAGAGGGACGTATTAAGCTAAACTGATGATCCGCAGGCATGACTTAACCCTTGCCTGACATGGCCTTCGGTCTTGTTTACCATTTTATCACTTATTGTCACAAAGAGTCTGGTCTGTCAGTCTTATGATCTCTGTTTTATCATTAATGATTGTCAGTTCTTGCATCTACAATGCAAAAGGGAGGAAGTGTGTCTGACCTGTTGTTTCTTCACAGCTGGGAACTTAGCTTCTCAGGTTTTTCTGAGGTCCCTTTGGCAGAGAGGAGGAGCATTCAGTTGGTTGGGGGGCTTAGGAGTTCATTTTTAGTTTACAAATCAATCAGAAGGCTGAAATTATAATAAAAGAGAAATTAAGAAGTGAGAGATGTACACATGATAAACTTGTTCACGCTAACAATGGGAAACTGAGACAAAACAGTTCTTTTTTTTTTTATTGCCTTTGTTATTAAATCATAGCTGTGTACATTCGTGCAATCAAGGGGTACAATGTGCTGGTTTCATATACAATCTGAACTATTTTCGTCAAACTGATTAACACAGCCTTAAATCTTGAAATTGTCCACAGTACCTGAAATAGACTCAAAAGAAGAGCACATGCAATTACGTGTGTATACGTACACATGCGCATGTGAATATGCCCGTGCATCCATACGCCGACGCACGAATGAAGTACGGTAGTCAATGCAGTGATTTAGGAGGTGAGATCTGGAGTTAGAATGAATTTGTATTCCGAAACGAGCATTTCAACAATAGTTCTAATCTCATTCAGCTTAAACTCCCTAATCTTCTTTTCTTTTCTTTTTTTTTTTTTTTTGAGACAGAGTCTCACTATATCACCAAGGTAGAGTGCTTAGTGTCACAGCACACAGTAACCCCAAACTCTTGGGCTTAAGTGAGTCTCTTGCCTCAGCTTCTCAAGCTGGGACTACAGGCACCCGCCACAACGCCCGGCTATTTTTTTGTTGTGATTGTTATTGTTCTTTAGCTAGCCTGGGCTAGGTTCGAACCCATCACCCGTGGTCCATGTGGCCGGCACTGTAATCACAGTGCTACCGGCACCAAGCCAATCAATCTGCTTAAATCTTGATTGTTAATAAATGATCAATATTGGTTTATTAGTAATTATTTTATTGTCAATATAATTATAGACACTAGATCAAGAAATTCTTACTTTGGGATATTTTTGCTTTTTTGTTTGGAACAGAGTGCTACTCTGTTGCTGTAATGTCATGGCTCACAGAAACCTCAAACTCCTCAGTTAAAGTGATCCTCTTGCCTCAGCCTCCCCAGTAGCTGGGACCACAGACCTGGGACACCATCCCAGCCAATTCTTTTTACTATTTTTGGTAGGGATGGGGTCTCACTCTTGCTCAGACTGGTCTGGAACTCCTGACCAAGCAATTCAGCAGCCTCAGCTTCCCAGAGGGCTGGGATTACAGGTGTGAGCCACTGTGGCTGGTCATTACTCTAGGACTATTTTAGTGAAAATCTTGATAATGTCATTGACATTGACAACCTGGATAAGGGTGGAGATTAAAATTAATCTGATAACAAGGTGGGAGTTAAAGGCCTTTATTACAAGAACAAGAACATTCCAGGGGACAGTAGTGTTGGTTCTTCCTCCAGGCTGGGGAGGGAATCTGGTGAATCTGGTGTGTGCCTCTCGCCTAGCTTCCCATGATGTGATGTCAATTTTGGGTGTTCCTTGACTTATCAAAGCATCACCTTGAACTCTACCTTCATTTTCACATGAAATTCTTCAGATGTGCTTGTTTCTGTGTCCAAATTCACCCCTTTTATATGAACACCACTCACGTGTGATTAAGGACCACGCTCATGACCTCCTCGTCACGTAACTGATTGCATGTGTACTAATTTCTAAATAAGGTTCCATTCTGCAGTACCAGGGGTTAGGACTTCATCATATAAACTGGGGAGAACACAATTCAATGTGAAACACTATTTTCAATCTGACACATCCTAAGAAAAGTAGAGGACCAGTAACTCTACTTAAAATTTGAAATTGTTTTCAGTGGTTGCTAAAAGCAATTGGAATTTGAAAAATACTGTTAAGTGATTATCTTCATTTTTGATTAAAAATAGATTATGAAATGACTACTACAAGACATTTAAAAAAACATGTCTTTTATCCATAAAATATCTTTAATCATGTATATAAGTGACAATATGTAGTCAAGCGAATGCAAAGTAAGTGTTAACATAATTGTTAAAATTTTAATTTTTATAATATTTTGAATGTTTTCTAATCTGAAACTTAAAAATTTATTATATTGAACTATCTTCTTTCTACAAGAACTATAATAGCTAATATGCTAGTAAATCAAAGTTGACTTATTTTGGGAGGAACAGAGAACACACCTACTCACTGATAATAGGTGAATCATGGGTATAATTGTACACATAGTTTTCCAAGGGGTTTTGAGAGACCACACCCACTCTCTTCTTTCTTTCTACCAATATCTAATCAAAATCAAAATCCATATTAATTCTACTTTGTCAATATGTCTCCACTCACCCACTCTAGACCTGCCTTAGTTCAACATTTTTCTAATTGCTTTATCTGTATCAGTTCTTTATCCCTAAAATTATTCTCTACATCAGAGATACATTCATTCTCTAAAATAGAAATGTGATTATGTCACCCTTTTGATTACATTCCTTCAAGAGCCTATGCTATCTTCTTTGAGAATGTGGGCTACATCACCAAAATGCCTGCACTGGAATCTTGCCTTGAACACTAATTAGCTGATTAAGCCTTACTTTAAATACGTATGTTTATACTTACCACATACCAATTTCCTGAAGTGGTGATAGTTAAAAAATATTACTTGATTTGTGGAGTTACTGTGAGGAATAAAACATGTATTATGTGTAAAGTATTAGTGGACTACATAAATGTCATCAAACATTGTTGCTATTAAAAACTTCAAATAAATTGACTTAAAAGGTGTGATCAAATAATTTTTGTCTCTGAGAACAACAATTTTAACATCAAACCTGGTACTGAGGGGAAAAGTTTCACATTTACTGAGGATGGTACCAGCGTCTTCTATTCCTCAGCCATATTTATCAATAACACTTGTTTCCAATCTCAAAAGTGTTTCTGGTCGGGTAAGAAAGTATATGGTTGTAGTGAACTTATTTTTAAATGCAATGCTCTTCTAACAAATGTTTCATGGACATATACTTGAAAGTTTGAGCATAAATTCAGTAGCTAGGGATGGCATATGATAAATAATTTCTAAGTGAATCCACTTAATCTATACTACTTCATCCCCAGATCCACAAAGAATACTAGCAGCTAAAACTCAGGTAAAGTCTGCTGCTCCCTGTATTGCACATAACGTCTAAGGTCTTTACAGATGTTAATTAATTTAATTCTCACAATAATACTATAATGAAATATATGCTATTATTATCTCCATTCAAAAGAGCACTGGGAACGGAAATATATCAGGTTATATAAATAATCATTTGCAAAGCCAGCATGTGATCCCAGGCAATTCACTCTTGAGTGGTGCAGACAGTATTCAACACTACTCCACTGTCTCCATAATTAGCTTATCACTTATTGTTCACCTAACAGCAGTGGCTGTGGGTATCAGGGTTGATCCTTCCCCGTGGCTCTGGTCTTGTGAAGCTCTTCTCTTTTTCTCATTCTTAACACTAGTTCCAGAGAAGATTTAATTGGTTCTCAAGAAATTTCTGTATGGTTAACTCCTTCTGTTGCTAGAAACTGTTGATTTCTTTCTCCTTTTCAAATTCAGGTGTAACTTAATAATTCCTTAGCAACATAAAACATGCATTTAATTTAATAATTTATTCATAATAGCAGTTCTCTATGTTTATCTGAAAACACATCTGGTAGGTATGCAATTTCTTCATTGACTGCATTAGTACACTCAAGGCCTAATCACTTTTACCAATTAGTGGTTTTCATTTGCTTTTTCCTAAACTAGAACAGATATATAAATCAGTGATCTGAGAATACAATTCAAACTTCATTTACATGACTTCCAATATAAGTTATATTTGGTTCTCCTTTGCATGTTAATCCCACTTTCTTATAATTACTTTTCCTCATGTGCCCCACTGAGATCTCTTTAGTTCTTTGAAGGACATCATCATTGCTCTAAACATTGAAACCTTAAGCTCACTGCTTTTTATCTTTGAAAACTCTCTTAGAACTTCTTTGACTGGCTAACTTCTTTTAATCTTTCATTGCAGTTTATGTGTAATTTAAATTTGTGGATTACTTTAGGTCTCTATCCATTGGCTCCCTCCCAGCTACCTAATTCAACAGGAATGCATTGCACGAATTTCCTGTGCCATTTCCACTTTCCAAACACTTGTCATCTTGAGCAATTAGCCAGTAACTTGTTCTTTTATTCTTTTTAAAATATGTTATGCTTCTTTGGGAAGTAACTCTGGCGTGTTTAACGTTGACATAACTCCTATTAATATGTTAATTAGTGGTTAACAGATGTATAGGTGACTTATTCTAATTTTTTGTCAAACTGAAACATATTCCCAATGGCCCATATATTTATTACTTGTGCACAACCCAGCATGGCAATAAAAAAGAAAATAGATATTCAAGTAAAATTAATGTCAGAAAAAAATACAGTGTTAATCAAAAATATTACCATAAAATGATTAATAATGTGCTGCATGTCAGTAATTTTAAAATACCAAAGCTAACATAAACAGCAGCAATCACTGCTACTTCCATTTAGTTAAAGAAAGGAGGGAAGATGGTTGAGTGAATAGATGCTCTCTGAAGATTCCTATTTTCCTTTTTGCCTTTCAGGAGGCCTCTTCTAACTTAAAACCATCAGTTTGTTGAGCCTACTACTTAAGGCAATTCAAAAAGTGGCAGTGAGGCAATGAACTAAGAAACACATTATTCTAAATCCAGGAAGAGTTATACCAGAAAGCACAGATTTAAGAACAGCAGGAAGTAGCTCAACACTCTGTCTCTTGTGTTATCTGTTCTTTTAATCCAGTTTTGACTTTAATAAAAAAAGTGAAGAATGAGAACTGAAGGTGAATAAAAATAGAAGAGTAAGATCTTTGCTTTTGGATGAAACTGATTCATAATAAAGGAAAGGCAAATTGATAGTGAAAAATGTGTGTGAAAAATGGAAGATAGTTCTCTACTTCTTATTTTTATATAATCTAGAAAAATTTATTAGAAGATTAGTCTGTAAGTCAGTAATTATTAATTAATTATTATAACATTAGTTATACACTCATATCAACATTTATAATGGTTTTTAATATTAGATAAAACTATCTAATAATCTCACTATGAAGAAGGCATAAAATCCTTAGTGTTTCAATCAATCCATGCACAGGTTGAAATTTATTAGGTACCAGAAATCAACAAATATTTAATCTATGAATAATAATTTTATGAATTTAGAATATATCGTATTGTAATCAAATCACAATACAAAACCATTTAACTTGTACTTTTAACGTTTTTACACAGTATTATAAAAATCTAAAAGACACATTTTTAACATTTAAATTTTGTTCAGAATCAAATCAATTTTGCTCAAGTTAAATTTACAAAATTCATGACTTTATATAGAAAAATATAAATCTCATTTTAAGTACAAATAATTCAAATTTAAAAGCCAAATTGTATATTCACTTTTTAAAGAAAAACTAGATAATAAAATTTATAATTACATGGTTAAATTTCAGCAATTACTAACAAATATAGCAAATTATGCTTATGCAACTAAGTCATGAAAATTATAACAAGCTACTTTCCTCTGCATTATCACATACCTGTACTACATTATTTAACTATTAGTAATCATACAGATATTTTTGTTTCAATTAAAAGGGATAATTGGATGGTCTGGATTGCCGTTAGGAAAATCAATATTTCAGAGTGTTTATGACTTTAATAGCCTTAAATAGTGTTTTTTTTTTGTTTTTTTTTTTCTGAGACAGAGCCTCAAGCTGTCGCCCTGGGTAGTGTCATGGCATCACAGCTCACAGCAACCTCCAATTCCTAGGCTCAAGCGAGTCTCCTGCCTCTGCCTCCCAAGTAGCTGGGACTATAGGCGCCCGGCCATTTTTTGGTTGCAGCCGTCATTGTTGTTTGGCGGGCCCGGGCTGGATTCGAACCCACCAGCTCAGGTGTACGTGGCTGGCGCCTTAGCCCGTTGAGCCACAGGTGCCGAGCC